>VSMD01012372.1:0-32210 GCA_008750895.1 Mirza zaza | reverse complement strand
ATTTTTTCAAAGAACCAACTTTTTGTTTTATTAATCTCCTGAATAGCTTCCCTGTTTTCAATTTTGTTTAGTTCTGATTTGATCTTGTTGATTTCACTTCTTCTGCTGGGTTTGGGGCTGGTCTGTACTTCTGTTTCCAGCTCTTTGAGTCATTTCATTAGATTGTCTATTTGTGATCTTTTTGACTTTTGGTTATAGGCATTTATGGAGATAAACTTTCCTCTCAGAACTGCTTTAGCTGTGTCCCAGAGGATTTGATAACTTGTCTCTCCATTGTCATTTTCTTCATAGAATTTTTTTATTTCCATCTTGATTTCTTCATTTATGAAGTAATCATTTAGTAGGAGGTTGTTTAATTTCCATGTTTTTGTGTAGAAGTGTGAGTTTCTGTTAGGGTTGATTTCTACTTTTATTCCACTGTGATCTGAGAAGATACATGGTATGATTTCTATTTTTTTAAATTTCTTGAGGTTTACTTTGTGTCCTAGGATATGGTCAATCTTAGAGAATGTCCTATGAGCTGATGAGAAAAAAACGTATATTCAGTGGATTTTGAGTAGAATGTCCTGTAAATATCAGTCAGACCCAATTGTTCTAGAGTTTTGTTTAAGTCCATTATTGCTTTATTAGTTTTCTGTTTGGAGGATCTGTCTTGTGCCGTCAGTGGGGTGTTGAAATCTCTGGTGATTACGGAGTTGCTATTAATCCATTTTCTTAGCTCCAGTAAGGTTTGCTTTATGAATCTGGGTGCACCTAAGTTGGGTGCATATATATTTAAAATTGTTATCTCTTCTAGTTGAACTGTGCCCTTCACCATTATATAATGACCATCTTTGTCTTTCACTACTTTGTTGGTTTAAAAACTAAATCATCTGAAATTGGAACTGCCACACCAGCCTTCTTTTGGCTTCGACTTGCTTGGAATACTGATCTCCACCCTTTAACTTTTAGTGTATATGCATCCTTGCAAATTAGATGTGTTTCCTGAAGACAGCATAAACTTGGCCTGTATTTTCTTATCCATTCAGCCAGCCTATGTCTCTTGAATGGAGAGTTAAAGCCATTCACATTTATTGAGAGAACTGATAGGTAAGGTAGATTACTGTTCATTCTGTTGGGTTGGATATTGTTGCTTTGATTTCTCTCTTGAGCCATTGTAATATCTGGCCTTTAATCTTTGGGTTTGGGTTGTTTTTATATTCCTGAATTTTTATTATGGTGTTCCGTGCGTAACACTGTTTTGAGTACTTCTTGTAGGGCTGGTCTTGTGTTGGTGAATTCTCTGAGACTTTGCTTATCTGAGAATGTCTTAATTTCTCCTTCATATATGAAGCTTAGTTTTGCAGGGTACAAGATTCTAGACTGGGTGTTATTTTCTTTTAAAAGAGTGAGAGTGGGTCCCCATTCCCTCCTTGCTTGTATTGTTTCAGTTGAGAAATCTGGAGTTATTCAAATCGGTTTTCCTTTATATGTAACTTCCTTCCTGCATCTAACAGCTTGTAGGAGGGTCTCTTTTGTTGATATTTTGGTCAATCTGATGACTACATGGCATGGTGTTTTCCTGTTTGCGTTGTATCTCCCAGGAGTCCTTTTGGCCTCTTGTATTTCTAACTCTAGGTTACTGGTTAGACCTGGGAAGTTTTCCTCGATTATTTCTTCCAAAAGCTTATCTAACCCTTGGGTTTTTTCTTCCTCCTTCTCAGGAATCCAGTAGATCCGCAGGTTATTTTTCTTCGTATAATCCCACAATTCTTGTAAGCTTTGCTCATGTCTCTTATTTTTCTGCTCTAACTCTGTGATTAACTTATTTGATTTGAATGAGTTGTCTTCCAGCTCTGAGATTCTTTCTTCTGTTTGGTCCACCCTATTTTTGAGACTTTCCACTGTGTTTTGAATTTCCCTGAATTAATTCTTCATATCGAGGATGTCTGATTGATTCTTCTTCAAGATGTCGATCTCTTTAGTGAATCTGTCTTCCAATTCTTGTATCTTCTTTGTAGTTTCTTTGTGTTGGTTATCCATTTTTTCTTTCATTTCATTGAGCTTTTTAACAATCCAATTTTGGAATTCTTCTGTCATTTTTGGGGTTTGGCTTTTTCAGACTCCATTTCTTGAGAGCTGGTGTATCTCCTAGGGGGAGTATTTTCAGCTTGATTTTTTGAATTGCGTTGGGCCCTCCCCATCTGGGTCAATTGGTAGAGCTCGGTCGTCTACTTTTTGTAGTTTCTTGATCTACCACTGGGGGAGCTCTTCCACCACACTTGGAAGGTTCCCCTGACAGGGGTAGCTTTTGGGGAAAGTGGGTTTTCTTGTGTCGCCCTGCCTCCAGGGGTGGAGCCTACCACTTTGGGCAAGAGAGATGCTGGCTGAGGGGAGGCGGTATGTCCCCAGTCTGCCCTGCATGCCCTGCACACCAGTGGCTGTAACTTCCCTTGGCTGCTAGACTTCTCAGTAGATCCTTGATGGAGCCAGGCCTGACGAGCAGATAGCAGATTGTGTAGGGGCAGGATTTGTCAGGAGAGACTCTAGGCTGGGTGGGGTCGGGGGGGCTTGCCAGCTGATGGCTGGGCTGTGGACCCCCTCAATGGTGATCGCTAGCCCACTCGTAGGGCACCAGTACTACTGGTGATTAGGGTGCAGCCGGTGCCAGTTTGGGAGCCTGGGTCAATAGGATGCCCCGTAGGTTCCTCCATGCCACCTGCCTGGCCACCTGTTCAGTCGGAGCCCACGCTTTTAGTGACCCGCCCTGTGCGGTTTTATTCGCCAGGGGCAGTTCCAACTTAGAGCCCCCGCTTAGTCTCCCTGGTTACCAGAGGCGAGACCTTTAACTGCCTCCCCGGTCTGTGCAGATCAATTACCTCCCATCTTGGAGCCGTCCTAGCACGGGCCTCATGGGGGGACCACGCTGCCGCCTTTCACTATCAACCGCACCCTCCAGCGCCCTCTTCTTCTGCTGCAATTTCGCACCAGTTTCAGACAGGTCTCTGGCTGGGTGGGTGTGGAGGTCAATGGGGAAGCAAGGAGTTCTCCTGTGGGTCTGATCCCACTTCACCACCTGGCCCAGTGGGCCAGCACCCTCCAACGCGCCCTATTGTTTGCTTTGCACTCTCCAGAGAACGTGATCGTATTTCCTGATCACTTTGTTTATCCTTTTATGAGAGTTCCACGTTGCTCCTCTGCGGATTCTCAATGCTGTCCTTGTAGTGGGGAGATCCACTGGCACGTAGGAGACCAAGAACTGTGTCTCCTTCTCTGGGAGCAGAAGTCCGGAGAGTTACCTCTACTCTGCCATTTTTCTGAGTCGACCTAATGATTTTTGCAAGTCATTATGGATGAAACTGGAGACCATTCTCCTAAGTGAAGTATCTCGAGAATGGAAAACAAATACCACATGAACTCCTTGTTAAATTGATCTAACTGATGAGCACACATGTGCACACAGGGAAGTAAAACTCAGTGGAAATCAAGCAGGGAGAAGGGGGAAGATGGGAAGGGTCAAAAACCTACCTAATGGTTATAATGAACACTATCAATGATGGGCACACATGTAACCGTGACTCAAGCATTACGAAAGTGATCCATGTAATTAAAAATGTTTATACCTCCTTAATATTTTGAAATAAATTAAAAAAGAAAGAAAGAACAAGCCAAAGCCACAGACTGAACTGCTGGGGAGGGGGACAACTTGATTGAGAAGAGGCTGATCATTCTCACTATCCAAGGAGGGCATGAAATCTTATCTGATTGTAAAAAATGTAATTAATTGATGATAAGCTTCAATAACACTATTTGAACATGGCAAAGCATCTCAATTTAATTTGATTCAACAAGTTGCATTAACTCAGCACCCACTATATAGAGGGCTATTCTCTCCGAAATATATATATTTTTTTCCTTTAATTTGGTTCACATATCTTGAACAGATTCCTGGATAAAGAGCCTAATATTCTGAGTTACCACCCTGTCATTTGGAAAGCCACTCAAATTTTCAAATTCAGTGCTTTTCAGTTTTTCAAATGTACAATAAAAATATTTTGCTAGATAATGTCTGTTTCATTTAGGGTTGATGTACTAAATCACCTAGGCCAATTTATTTTTAAAACTTTGTTTTATATAATTTTAGGGTTTTCTCAGAATCTGTATAGGGGCTGCCTTGCCAGAAAACAGTAAGTATACTCCCGGCCCTGTTTCATCCAGAGCAATTTCACCTTTACCTTCACCTGTGTTATATTTTGGGATAACAAGTAAGATTTTATTTGAAGAAATTCCCTACGTTTATATGGTTGAGAACCTGATCTTTTCTGGATTTTCTTCTCCCTTCCTTCTATGGAGGAAGGATAAAGAGGTTAAGTGATGGGTTTAGGTCACATCAAGAAGTAGAACCCTGGTTCCATCCAGAACCCTGGTCCTTTCCTCCAGGTCACAGCCCTGCGCCTACACTTGCCTGCTTTGCACTGTCTCTAGTGGAGTGAGGCTGGGACCTCTCTGCATTTTAAATATGGATCTCCTGCTTCTTTAAGGGATTGTTCAGCCTGCTGAAGAATAGTATCCTCTTTTTCTTATGGAACTTGTATTAATATTATGGAAAATAGAAACTTACTCATTCTTCCTCCAACCTGTTTTAATGTACTCAGTAACAAATGGGTTCAACAAGTTCTGTTAGCTAATTGTTGTTATAGAGAATGGTTCAAAATAACCTGTTTCAAAACCCAAATTGCTATTTTTAGCACATGTCACCCAATATTTAATAGCTTGAGACCATCCAGTTCTATTCAGCAGATCAAATATACATAGAAGAGAGAGCAGAGGGACATTAGATGTCTCAAAGTAGGGCTGAAATTGATACTTTATTATGCTCACGCTCTAAAGCAGGGAACTCTCAGGACTTGATTGCATCTTTGTCAATGTGTTGGAGCAGACCCAGACCTGAGGTCTGAGGAAAGTGTTTGCTCTGCCAGTAGGGTTTATTGACCCACTTCTATGTGGAGGTGTGGTGGCCATCTATTCAGCAACAAGTCTTGATTAAGCAATTTAATTACTATAGGAAACCTACTCAGCTGATTGTCAAAGAATATGGATTTGCCCTTAATCAGCAACTCACAATATCTGCACTGCAAGTTCTAGCCAGAGAAAACAATTTTGAATTCTTTGCTATTCAATTCCTATCAAAATCTTAGTTTTGATAAATTATAATCAGGGAAAATTGACTGAAGGCTAACAAAGCCATCAAATGTATTAAAAACAAACATACAAACAAACAAAATCTTTTGGATCCCACCATCAGAATGCTGCATACTTCCACCGGGTAGTTTTAGCCTCTTCTAAAATTGATTTTAATCAATTCCATTTGGTATATGATATTGACTTACATGAAATAAGCAAAGGATACCTACTTCAAGTTCTTAAAGGGACATTGCTAAGGTAATAGGTCTGTTCCATCTCATAGTATCCTTTTAATTAAAATTCATGGGAAAAGTTCATTTCAGGTCTTTAGCATCAAGAAAGCTATCTGTTCCTGTTTATTTTAATTCTTATGGATATCATGAATATTTTCACGGACTTTATTTAATTATTTGCTTTTATTGCTAGGAAGCACTGAATTGAATTTGCAGCCAACCTCTAGTATATATAGATGTGTTTAAAAAATGCATTTAAAAATATGCTAACCACACTTTTTTTCTCTATATTTCTCCTTTATATATTTTACATTATTGTTTATATTTTGAAAAGGAGTCATAGCTTTATTATTTTTCCAGAATAATAAATACATGTGAATGAAATACTCAAATCTTACAATTTAGTATAATTATTTAAAAGTGCCTGTAAGTATAGTCATCTGGTTTGTCTGGGTACATATCTGTGTTATCTCTTGCCTCAGTCATTGCCAACTCTCTCTGATTCTTTGTTTGTTTCTCTTTCCCCATACTTCCAGCTGTTTTTCACTGGCAGTAGAACTGTATTTAGAGAACTGACTCTGTTCCCTTGTGGTAGGTGAGAATTGATGTTAGCAGATCTCAAAAATCATGTTGAAGGCATTTATGACAAAGGGAAAAATTGTTAGGTTGACACCTAGAAAGAAGGGAAAGGGTTTAGAAGGGAAAACAAGGAAAAGGGAGAGAGAGAGGACCTGGAAAAATGTGAGACTGGACACTCCATGGAGTAAGAGAGAAGGAAACTTTGGGACCATTTCCCATAGAAAATAGATATGCAATTTACAGTTCCATTCCTTTTCAGGGTGACGAACGTTGCACACCTCTGCTCTGTTTTCTACTTGTAGTCACTAATAAATAATCTCAATGCTTATTGTGGGGGTGTATTTTTTGTGGAATTTGGATAGATGAGCTTCCTGTCTGGGGCCATGGGGCAGCACAGGGGGAATGCATGGTCATGGCAGCTCAGATGTCCAGCTTAAAGTCAGACCCTGGGAACATGTAGAATTCTCAGGGAGTGCTTTAGGCTTCTGAAAGCCAAGACATTGTAAGAGGAGGGAGAAGATTCTAGTCAAATTTACTTAAATCTCTGAATGACTAAAGGCCCCACTGATAGTTTGTCAGAATAGGGTAACCATACAATTTTTTCATTCAATCCAGGATAATTCTGAGGGTGAAGAGGATGCTATTAATAAATATGCTGTAACCGCAAGTGTTTATCATTGCCATCTCAGGCAAAATGGGACAAATGATTGCCCTACATATAGTACTTACCAGTTTCTCATATTGCATAAAGGCTTGAACTGAACTTTTGGGAAATACCTATGTACACTAAGTAGTTACAGAGAATCTTGAATACACATACTTAAATATTCAACCCAAGCCCCAGCTCATTCATGATGTATTTTCCAGCTTTTCCCCATTCTTTGGGCTCCTTCCTCCCTTCGACAATAGACCAAGTCATTCTCGACTGGCTTCTCTTTCTCTGTGATCCCATGGATCCACTCCATGTCTCCATTGTCAATTACATATCTAGACTATATCACATAGTAGGTTTGTCTCTATGCCTCACTAAACTTTATTTGTGGTTTATATTTCTATTACATATTATAAATTTAGCATATAAAATGTCCTCAGTACTTGTGTATTAATTGAATGACTTGAAATATCTTTTGCAGTTAATGCCACACATTTTTTAGATCATAATTTCTTGTGTTAATATGCCTTAAGGCAGCAGGCTAAGTTCTATTTACTCATACCAAGAAACCTTCAGGCTGTTGGGTTAGATTGCCAGTTTCCAAAATAGGACAGAGGTCAAGAGGTATGATGGATAAAAATTGTTGTAAGACAATTCCTGGGGATACCTGAAACTAAGGACTGACTGAGTGACACCAACTTTTGTCTCACTACCTGCAGGGAAAACATTTCAACTTTCTGATTCAGAGAATTACTAACTTTTGTTGTATTTTCGTGTCTTATTAAATATCTTTTCTTCTAATGCACTGCTAACGAACCATAGATTTCTAAACATTTTGAGGTCTATGATATTTCATATTTAGAATGGCTGTGCACTGACACAGATATGCTGTGGGAGGCGTGAGAGTTGACATAATAGATTATAACTGCTCTCTGAAAGTAGCGTTAGAATCTGCCTCCTACAATAAATTTGTATTCCACTTAAAATTAATCTGAAATTTTTCCTCCTGTGCTTCTAAAGACTGTGAATGTCTACATTATTTATTATTATCTGCTTTTTAGGAGGTGTGCTACTAAATTAATGTATGCTTAAAATGTTTTCTGAAAACCATATCTTATTTCCAATTTTTCTAAGGATTAATAATTGCTACTTCAAAATTGATTAACTTCAGTAATGATGATGAAAATGATGTTAAATATTGCTCATAAGTATATGCAACCCAGAAAAGTGAAAAGATACTTTTCCTGAGATTATATTTGTTGATGTGTGAGGTAGTATGATGTGTGAGGTAGTATTACAGGGATGCCAATGTTTTTGGTTACAAGGATTGCTTTTGCAATGGTTTAATCAAGGTTATAAGTATGCCCATCACTCAGTGTTCATAGTACCTGTTAGGTAGGTTTTTGCCCAGCTCCTCCTTCCCCTCCCCCCAATTAATTTCCATTGAGTTACATTTCCTCTATGCACATGGGCACTCATTGATGAGTTCCAATTTAATAATGAATATATGTAGTGTTTGTTTTCCATTCTTTAAATACTTCACTTTAGGATAATGGTCTCCTGCTCTATCCATATTGTTGCAAAAGGAATTAAGTAATCATTCTTCATGGCTGAGTGGTATTCCCTGGTATACCTATGCCACATTTTGTTAATCCACTCATGAACTGATAGGCATTTGGGTTGATTCCACATCTTTGCAATTGTGAATTGTGCTGCAATAAACATTTTAGTGCAGGTGTCTCTTTGATAAAATGACTTCTTTTCCTTTGGGCAGATACTCAGTAGTAGGGTTGCTGGATTGAATTGTAGGTCTACTTTTAGTTCTTTGAGGAATTGCCACACTGTTTTCCATAGAGGCTATACTAATTTACAGTTCTACCAACAGTGTGTAAATGTTCCTTTCTCTCTTTTTTATTTGATTTTTTTTAAAAAACTTATCTCTCAACTGAGTACTAAAGAAAGAAAATACTTGTTACTATTCTTAGACAATGATTATGTGGACCTTATCTGCTTTAGTATAAAAGTGAATAACATTATAGCTTGATTAATAATTTTAATATGTAATAGAATAATACTGAATCAAGGAAACTTTTCCAAATGAGCTTGTCAGCCTGGCCTCCAACAACTTGTTAAGGGCAAGTATTCAGTACTACAGTCAACTTAAGAAGTTTCAAATGACCACTTACCAACTTTTTAATCTGTTTTTTCTATGAATGAGTCTTTGTTGATGACCCTAAAGAAAGGATGTTTTAGACAGAAGGATCAGTGGAGTATATTGGACAAGCTATTATATGGCAGGCATTGGGGATTCAGAGATGTATAATGAGTAGCTCTGCCCTGAGGGAGCTTACTTCCCATCGTGGTAGACAGGTCATTATGGGCAATATCAGCACAGAATCAAAGGCTAGTCTCTGGAGTGAGACCTGGGTTGGTGGAGTCAGACCTAGGGGGAATGATCACTCTCACCACAGCTCAGTTTCTCCACCTTTAACATAGGACAATCACGGCACCTACTTCAGATTTATGGTATGGATCAAGGGAGCTAACGTGTGTAAGGCTTAACTTAACACTGTTATTATTTAAACACATAAATTTGACGTTTAGTGACAAAAGCTGCAATAGAGGTCAGCAAAAATGATGTTATGGTAGCCACAATGAGATAGTCCAGTGGCGATTCTCATGTACGATAGATAATGTTTGTATCCTTGGTTCTTAGTATGGGCACATGGACACTGAAGTAGACATTGGAAGCATTAGTAGGGTCTCTGCCTCTCAGGAGAGGTCTGACCGGCTATCCTGGGTGTTCAAAATTGTCTCTTCACTATAGGTCTCAGTCTCTTGTGTTCACAGAGAAACAGTGACTCATAAGCAATGGAGAGATCCCAGTCTGGGTTCTGATGTCAATTGGGATGGGGGTGGGATGGGGAGATGTGAATCTATTTCTACTGCAAACTTCCATGAAAGGGGCACAGTGCCTAGGAGCAGGCCAGTTAGGGTTTGTAACAAGTTCACTGTGCAGCCCAGCCCCCTGCACAAAGCTGCCTCCCTCTTTTTGCTCTTGCTCTGTGTTTAGCATTGCTTGTTTCGGAAAGGCTGCCAGGTGGCTTCTCTCTTCTGCTGGACTGAGAGTTCCCAGAATAAGCTAACACTCTGTCACTGGACTGCTACAAAAGGGGAAGGAGGTGGCCGAGCAAGTTCCATCTCCTTGTCACACAGGCTGGGGGCAAAAACACACTGGGGTGTCTCAGAGGGATTGGAACTTAGAATAAAGGTGGTCCTCTTCACCCCTGCAAGCCCTTTAAGGAGTGGTGAAATTCTTTTACTGAGAAGTTAATTGTTATGACTCTTGCAGTTTTTAAAAAAACACAGTTTGCTTTTAATGATGCAAAAAGGCACTAAATGATTTAAGGGTAGATCTTGTGCAAAACCACTTGTTCTGCTCAACTAACTCATGGGTTCTAAACGGCTCATGAGTGTCCTTTTAAATCCCTATTATGATAAATGAGACCAAATGGCATGTTCTGCAGTACTGTCTAAATTGGTCACATTTTTCAACATATTGCCTGACTCCTCTAATATTATAAAGTAGGTTAGGAGGTAAATTATATAAACCAGCACTTGTGCTCCAGAATCCAGCCTCTTGTGGTGAATAACATGGCTCTCTGTTAAGATAAGAGGAAACACAGGAAGCTAATGGTTGGATTTGTGACAAATTCTTCTGCCTTCACTCTAATGCTCCTTTTCCTTCTTTTTACTGTTTGATATTTATGCTCATCATAGACACAGATCTTCTGGGTTCCTAGATACCTCAGGGCCACAAATAAAATGGCCACCTGAAAGGTGAGTACCTGCCATAGCCCATGTTGCTTAACTAAATTGATCTTGTGCCACATTGTTAAACATGGACTCTCCACATGTCATCAAAACTGAAAAGATGGTTTCACATACCAAAAGAGGAAATGTGGAAAAAAATAGTCTGTGTATTGTTTGTGTGATCCTTCACTCTACACTGTGAATATTCAGAGTATGGAAGTACAGGTATTAAATTCTGTGAGACTTATTTTCCTTATTTGTGCCATAGGTTAAACCTGCCGTACCTCCTCCATACTGTATGTGAATCTGCCTTATAGGTTAGAAAGCTCCACACAGATGAAAGGCTTTTATTATTGAATTTTTTTCACAACATTTCCCCTTTTGGCTTTCTCTTTTTAACTCTTCTTTCCCCTTCCAAGCTAAAGGAATGGCAATTACAGCTCAGAGCTTGTACCTTCTTTCAAGAACACTTTAGAGATCAAAAATAGAGAAATTTGGAGCTGGAAGTGTCTTTACAAACAACTCTCTAAGCTTCTTATTCTATTAATACAGTTAAGGAAATTCAAATATGCTATGGTTCAAGGGACTCAAAGTCCTGCAGCTAATTAGTCAAAACTGAGACTAAGATCTGGTCTCCTGAATTCTTGTCCTTTGCCCATTCCCTTACACCTGACTTTTGACCTTTGACACAGGCCATCTTTCTTCCTAACACTGGACCTGGAAAACTTGGAAGTCCCTTTAGGAAGAGTCCTGAGCTTTGGGCTTCTTGGCTTTTACATCTCTTTTCCTCACTGCTTATATATATTTGTGCAATGGGTTAGTCAAGAGCAGGAAGAGGAACTGTGAGCAGAGTTGGCAGGGCAGGTGTATCTGAGGTTAGATTGGGCAGCAGAATCTCCTAGGCTCTGGGGTGCCAAAATTGGGCTTGGGCTGCCAAAATTACTTGCAAGATTCCAATCAGAATGTGATTAATTGTCTTCCTTTTTGTCTTCATTTCTACTCTAAAAACTCCTTGGTTAATTTTTATATTATCCATGTTTCATGCAATAACTCTGCATTTACAGACATTCTATTATGAGACAGTCACCATTCTGGGCACTTCATGTGTACAATCTTATTTCACTCTCACAGTAGCCCTCCATGGTAGATATAATTATGCTCCATTAGGGGTAGAATTGTGTCCCCCCTAAATTCAGGTGTTGAGGTCCTAACCCCAATTACCTTAAAATTTGATTTAGAGATAGGGTCATTGTAGATGTAATTAGTTAAGATGAGGTCATTAGGGTATCCCTAATCCAATAGGAGTAAAAATGGGTAATTTGGACAGAGAGACATGCACACAGGGAGAATCCCATGTGAAGACAAAGACAAGAGACCTGCAAGCCAGGGATTGCCAAAGTTTGCCAGAAAACCACCAGAGGCTGGGAGAAAAGCATGAAACAGATTTTCTCTCATAGCCCCCCAGAAGGAACCAACCCTGCCGTTATCTTGATCTTGGGTTTTCAGCCTTCAGGACTGTGAGACAATGCATCTCTGCTTTTTAACCACTTTGGTAGGGTGCTCACCGGCCTCGAAACCTTGCTCACAGCCGGCACTCATAGTCTGCATAATAGTTTGTGCTGTGCATTGACGACGAATCCGTTTTGCTCTTGTGTGATGAGGAAAGCTTTAAAGCACTGAAAACTTGTTTTACTTTACAGGTAGCTTTACTTGTAATGTAAATATCAGAATAGGTAACATATACATATATGTTTTTATTATGTTATTTTTAAATGTTCACAATTTTATTTTGATAAATGAAAAATTAGAAAAGTCATATCACAGCTGTCGGCTGAAGTCGAAGCTTTGCTGTGCGCCTTCATATCACGGCTGTTGGCTAAAGTCGCTGTGGTGTTCATCTGTGGCTATCAACTGTAGTCGACGCTGGGCTGTGCCCATTCATCTGTGGCTGTCGACTATAGTCGACGCTGGTACCAAAGTGGGTAAGCCAGGCAAATTCTTGCTTAAGTTTGTGGTACTGTTATGGCAGCCCCAGCAAACTGATACACACCCTTTTGCAGATAAGAAAATTGAGTTTCAGGTAAAATAACTAGTCCCCTCTAACTATAATTAATAAGAAGTAAGTCTGGCTATAAAACCCCAGTGTGTCTAAATCTTACACTGTCATCCAGTGCTCTTGTAAAAGGCCTTCTTGCTTTATAATAGTGTTTAAAAGCATTAACTCTGGAGCCCATAATGCCTAGATTTGAATCCCAGCTGCCAACATTCATTGGCAAGTTTGACTTAAACTCTCTGTGCTTCAGTTTTCTTTGTAAAATGAGCACATTACTGTTATCTATTTTAGAGACTTGTTTATAGGATTAAATGTGCTAATATGCATACCACATTCAGGCTGGGTCTAGCATATGATGACTGCCCTTTAAGTATTAGCAGTTATTACCTCATTACTTCATGTAGGTATAATAAGGATGATATTTTGTAAATAAGCCTAAATTTCAAAATTTTCTTTTTATATCTATTCTTCTGTAGGCTACCATGTGAATAGACTTATCTCCTAGGGCAGAACAGTGTTACAAGCCAAATTTTTTGTTTTCATTTTAAATGACAGATTTTTTGAGTTATAATTCACATGCCACAAAATTCTCCCTTTTAAAGTATATACATTCAGTGGCTTTTAGTATTTTCCAAAGTTGTGCGGCTATCACCATTATCTGTGCCAAGTTTTATGGAAGAGAGATTTTATAAATTTTTTTGACTTTCTTGTAATATATCAATGGTAAGCTTAATTGATTAGATCAAAGTGTTTTACCTAAGGGAGGTCCATACAGGAAGAGGAAAATCATTAATACCTCTTTAGTTGGCAGAATACCCTCCCCCTTCCAAATGTAAATATGTTAGAAACCTTAAAATAGGGAGATTATCCTGGATTATCCAGGTGGGCTCAGTTGCATCAGGGGAGCACTTAAAAGCAGGGAATTTTTCCTGCTGGAAGCAGAAGAGGAAGGCGGAGAAATATAGCATAAAAGGAAGAGATTTGAAGTGTGAGAGAGATTCATATTCTGTTGTTGCTGGAGGGAGGCCAGATGGAAATGATGAGAAGGAATGCATGCAACTTATAGAAGCAAAGACTCATTCTTGACTGACAGCCAGCAAAGAAGTGGGGACCTCAGCTCCACAAGGACAAGAAACTGAGTTTGTCCAATAACCTGAAAGAGCTTCCAAGTGGATTTTTCCATACAGCCTTCAGAAGGAATGCAGCCCAGCAATACCTTGATTCAAGCCATGTACATCTAAGCAGAAGGCCCAGCTGCTCCACCCTGTGCCCAGACTTCTGATCTAGAGAATGGTAAGATAATAAATGAATGTTGTTTTAAGCTGCTTTGTGCCAGTTTGTAGCAGCAATATAAAATTAATATGCCGTGGCTGCTGGAAAAGAAAATATTGAAGAAAGTTATAAAGCATATGGTTTCAATACTTGCCCTATCTCTCACTGTTCCCAATCCCATGAGACAGAAGATCATAGAAGGAGATACGTACTGGAAAGGTGACGGAGTCGCTGGGCATAGGAAAGGCTTGTAGAAAGAGGCCTTGCCCAGATTATTCCAAACCTACCTGAATGCCAATGCATCACCTCTTGGTAAAGGCAACTTGGCAACTTGGCTGGTTGCTCCAGCAAGAAGAGACCTTATAGGAGGTCTTTCCTGGGCCAAGGTTTGTTCCTATGTGGCACAGGTGAGACCAAGTATCACTGCAGGCCCCACAGCAAGGGGTAAGGAACTTTGGAAAGCCAAAGTAGGGCACCCTGGTACAGGGAAATCTTCGGAGCTCTGCCCAAGCACAGCAGAGACTATGAACTGTCACGGTTGTGGAATTCAGATGTTAATGCAAAGAAGGTGGAGGAAGAGCATCACCTTGGAGACCAGAGGGTCAGAAGACAGTGCTAGGAGATAAAGACTAATTCATTCTCTGTACTGTGAGACTGTGGAAACTGTACACCTCCTGCCTTGTGGCACAAACATTCAGATGACATCTTGGAGAGGAGCCAGGGAGATGAAGAGAAGTCTGAGATAAAACATTTTTTTTTCTAAGAAAAAGCATTACTACCCCAAAGGAACCATTTAAATGATCAGATCACAATAAAGTGTAAAACTTGATGAAAAGTTAATTGTTTCTCTTCTGCTATGCAATTGAGGGCTCAGCAGGAAAAATGAATTATTAAAGTCAGGGGAATTTTATTTTTTCTCATGTTGTGTGAACAGTTGTTGATTATACTACTGTCTAAACCTTTATATTTCATAAAAGGGGCACCTCTTAGAGGTCAAGGCTCCTACCTCATAATTATATTTCCAGTACCTCCAAAATTTCCTGGATTTCAGAGCAAATAACAGGGGTGATTTAATGCAGGTAACAGCCTGTCCTTAATCAGTTGTTTATGGGTAGCATTTGTTTTGATTGGTCAGTGCCCATACTGCTGCAGTTGTTTAATATTTTTAATGTCATACCTCAGTTAAATTTTTCCCTCCACATTTTATTATGAATTCTTATTATGAACATTTTTAAACATACAAAAAAAAGGGAAAGAATTGTATAATGAATATCCATTTATCCACTACCCTAGATTCTGCAATTAACATTTTGCTATGTTTGCTTTATTATATATGTATATCCATCATCTGTCTAGACATCTATCAATCCATCTTATTTTTTGAAGTTCTTAAAAGTTGCAGACTTCACCCCTAAGCACTTCCACATATACACCATTAACCAGTGTTGATCTTTGTTTACTTTAAAAAAATAATAGTCATGTTGAATATATATCTTATATTTTGGAATTTGACACATGAAGTAGTTAGAATTAGCATAATGATTATTTGATCAATGGATGGCTATTGTGAAGAGTTGATATTTGAGTCAGGAATTTGTGGACCCAGATGAAATTTTTGATTACCCTAACAAATAGTGATCATCTTTATAACCTCTCTTATCAGCAATATTTATTTAGAATAAATAGGAGAGATGGCAGGTACTTTCTAGAAGTCTGAAGTCTTGAGGGACTCAAGGCTGACTCTAGTGGGAACTCTAGTTTGTGATGAAGCATATAGCTTTCCCAGTAAAGGTTAAAGGTTAAACAAATACTAATAAAGTCAGAGACAAATTCAGTGGTTTTGAAACTCTCAGTTTTTTCACCTATGCTGCTGTCAGGTTATGAAACTAATATTCTCTCCATCAGTTGAAGAACAGGCTATCCCAACCATTAAAGTAGTATATTTAGACGACTGCCTTACTTTGTCATACAATTTGACTGTGTAAGTGAAGTTTTGTGATTCTTTTTTTTTTTTTGAAACAGTATCTCACTCTGTTGCCTACGCTAGAGTGTAGTGGCGTCAGCCTAGCTCACTGTGACCTCAAACTCCTGGGCTCAAGCAATCCTTCTGCCCCAACCTCCTGAGTAGTTGGGACTACAGGCATGCATCACCACAGCCAGCTAATTTTTGTAATTCAGAGATGGCTTTTGAACTCCTGGCCTCAAGTGATCCTCCCGCTTCAACCTCCCAAAGTGTTAAGGTTACAGGCATGAGCGACTACACTGGGCCAAAGTCTTACGATTCTAACTGTTGCTGCTACCCAGAAAGCTTCATAATGTATACAGTGTTTATACCATCTACTAACATTCACACAAACGAAGGGAAACATATCATTACTTTGATGATAACTTGGTAAATTCTTGAAAAACAAATTATAGAGCATCCAGTTATCCCAATATACTGCATATTCATTCTTTCTCCTCCATTACCCTTTTTGTTTTCTTATGTGAGAAAGAGAATGGACTTCATTTTGAATTATGATTGTAGAATTATTTTCACTTTTCTTCTGTCCTGGTGTGGAAAAATCTCAAAAGCAGCCAAAGGAGCTGAAAGAGTTTGAAAAGTCTGCTATTAGCAAGACTTAGCTAAGGAAAAGATGAAAATTGATTTTATTTGTTTTTCGTCTATGAAATTTTATCCTTGGTCAGCTTGAGGCATTGCATTGCAAACAGATCAATCTTGCCTGATCTTTCAAGCCTGCAAAAACCTAAATGGGCTCTTACACAGAAGATGCCCAAAAGACAGGGCCTTAGTCTTCCACAAGATGGAAGAAGATAGTCAATCTCAAATTAATACAAAGCTTAAGTATATGGGGCAAGGTGTATTTCTAAAACGGCTGTCTACTCTTGTGACAGTCTTAAACAAAAAGTGAAATTTAGATTTGATATGAAATTATTAATTTTTAAAATTTGACAGACTTCCAGCATTTGTGATCTCTGCTTTCACTTTAATGAATACAGGGTCCTTGTTTCAATTTGCTAAAAGAATGTGCATTACAGGCCAGGTGTCAACATTTAGGGAAGTGTCACTAATCACTGCTACTTCCTGGATCCAGCAGCTCTCCACAGCAATTCTCTTTTATTTTTATAATATTGAATCCTGCCTAATGATTTTAACTATCTTTTTAGAGTTCAAATGAATCTGATACCTGTGCTGGTTGATATGGATGGAGGAAGCTAAGTTCTCAATAGTCTGAGTTCACAAAGCAGGTTGATGGCTTATGTGGGATAGAAAGTCAGGTTTCCTCCCTCTGGCTCAGTGTCTTATCCAGGAAAACATGGTGCCTTCCATACCCAGTTGAAGTTCATATCTGTTGGGAAGACTATTTCTCACAAGCCTCTGAGAAGTATATGTTAGAGCAATTTTTATCTTCCTTAAATTTCTGCAGGACCTGCAATACTATACTTGAAGTAAAATAATGCTAATTGCTTTCTGGGAAAATGAGACATTCTCACTCTGCAATGTTCACCATCATATTGAGATAACTGGAGAAAAAGGCAGTAAAAATGACTAGCGAGAGTTACTGGACTAAAGGGATGACAACTGTAGGAAATATTCCAAAAAAGCAGATTCTCCTCTGGAGCATCTAGTTGGTTCCCAGACTTATGGTGTCTTTGAGTATTCATGGAATTTCCTAAGGGCTTCCAGCTCTTCTCTCTCTATCGTCAGAACACAATCTAACTTAAGCAATTCTGTCTAAGAAGACATCTGGGGATCAAACACTTTAATGCTGAATTTCAGGCAACTTCATAGCTCAATGAAGAGTAACCATCAGGGCAGGATGCCACTTTCTGAATAGTTGAATATCTGAGACAGGGTGGTTTTTTTCCTGACAACACAGGTAAGGCAGAGTTTGCATACCTGGTAGGAAATGTGTGGTATAAAGTGAAGCACAGGCTGGGAGGGTGGACAGAGAAGAAAACAAAAGTGAGCAAAGTTCAGTGTCCAGGCCTCTGTAGTGTTTTAGACAGAGGTGTTGTAGATATTAAGGGAGGTGGTGAGCAGCCAAGATGGATAGCATTTGTTTAGCTGCAGGCAGGAAATGACACTTGGGGGCTGGGAATACAAGTGGTCATTATTCCAGTTGGCTAGTGTGAGTTCATAGGCAGGAATCCAATCTAAAAGGAAGGACTAAACCACATTAGTGTGAGATGTAGGGTACATCTGAACCTGTATGTGGAGAAATCAGAGCCTTCTGTTCAGAGGGGAACACAGGGAAATAGGTGAGCTTAACTAAATTTATAGTTCTTTTGAGGATTGATATTGGCTTCCATTGACCAATACCTGAAAGCTGCTGCAGTGGGTTGAACTGTGTCTCCCAAAAAGATACATCCAATTCCTAAGCCCTGATATCTGTGAATATGACGTTATTTGGAAGTAGAGTCTTTGCAGGTATAATTAAGCTAAGGATTTTGAAATAGGATCATCTTAGATTTATGGTTGGCACTAAATTGAATGCTGGTGTCTCTATAAGAGAGAAGAGAGATTTGAGACATTGAGAGATAGGAATGCCATGTGAAGATGAAGGTAGAGATTGGAGTTGTGCAGCTCCAAGCCAGGTAACTGCAGGAGCTACAGGCAGCCACCAGGAACTAGGAGAGACGAACAGAACTGTGAGTTACAGCAATAGTTTAGCTACCCCATGCATGGCAAACAAAAGTACATAAATAAATAATGTACTCACAGAACATACTTGTCCTCAGGTTTCCAGAGGAGCTACCTGTTGACACTCTGACTTTGGATTTCTAGGCTCCAAAACCATAAGAGAATAAATTTCTGTAGTTTTAGGCCGCCCAATTTATAGTACTTTGTTATGGCAGCCTGAAGAAACAAATACAATTATCCATGCCTGATTTTTTACATATGCTCTAGACTTTATTTTTTAGCTAATGTGAAAAGAGTATTTGTTTTAATCACTTTTAATTACTCTTTCCTGTTTTATTCCTAGTGAAATCTCTCTCCTCTCTCTCAGCTCTGGGAATGAATTACAAATGAAAAAGCCATATGATTATAATAACTTAAAAAAATCAGTGTCTAGAGTTGCTCATTAACGAGGAAGCATGAAAAGTTAAATGAACCTGGTGGTACATTATGCCAAGTGAAATAAGCCAGGCACAGAAAGACAAACACCACATGATATCACTCATCTGTGGAATCTAAAAGAGCTGATATCATAGAAGCAGAGAGTAGAAAAGTGGTTGCCAGAGGCTGGGAGGAGAAGGGATTGGGAAAATTTGCCCACGGGTACAAAGTTACAGTTTGACAAAAAGAGTGAGTTTGGTGTTCTATTATGGCAGGGTATTTATAGTTAATACCAATGCCATGTATATTTCAAGAATAGCTAGAAGAGAAAATTTTGAATGTTACCATTATCACACAAAAAATCATAAAGGTCTAAAGTGATGGATATACTTACCCTGATTTGATCATTACACAATGTATGCATGGATTGAAACATCACATCACGCTGTACCCCATAAGTATATAGTATAATGTGTCAACTATAAATGAAAATTAATTAATAAAAACCATATTTGTTATACTTTAAAAATTAAATCTCCATTCTAGAATTAATTCTAGTATTCATTAAAATTTTTTAAATTAATTTATTCATTCATCCTTCAATCCATTTCAATCCATCATGTTACTAAATGTTACTCTATGCTACACATTATTCTTTTGATTACTTGGAAATACATGATGAATAATAAAGACAAAGTATCTGCCCTCTCTGTATATACATTTTGGTGATGCAGAGAGGAAATAGAAATTAATCAAATAAATACATAATTATGGCTATAATAAATGCTGTTGGTGACACTTGAATTTATTTTCTTGTAGTCCCTGGTGTTAGTACATTTAATTCTTAATTATAATGGTCACTCCTTGCTGTATAGAATGCAGGGAGAGTACTAGTGGAATACACAGCTGTTTAAACTAAATCCTATTATTCGCAGGACCCCTGTTGGATTCTACCTTTATCGTGACTGATGTATCTATATTTGAGCTTTGAATTCACACTTAATGGAGAATCAAAGCTATTTAATTCACAACACAGCATTGTTGCTGTCACTTGATACATAATTGAAAATTAATAACCTCAGTGGCAGCCGGTATTACTAAACATCAGTGAATTTAATATCCTTTATTTTCTATGGAAAGAGCTGAAAAATTCACGTTAAAACTCAACAGCTCAGGATTGAAAATAATTATATATATGTATGTGTATATATGTATATTTCAGAGTTCTTTATTTCCTTGTTTGCTTATTTATATATTTATTTATTTATGTACTTTTGTTTGCCATGCATGGGGTAGCTAAACTATTGCTGTAACTCACAGTGTGGATGAGCTGCAGTTTCATTCAAGGTTACAGTGTGACAGATATCTAATACCAAAGCGTTCTGAAATAAGACCCCCCTCTAACCCCGACTAGCTCAAATACGCAGTTTATAAAAGGGATGGAAAGAGATTCTGTTCCATAATTCTTGTACTCTTAGCGAGATCAAAGAGTTTTTAAAAGGGGACCAGACAGAGGATTTTGTGAGATAGGAGACTGGTAACCAGATTTCTAGAGATACATTTTGTTCAAATCTCCTCATCATGCTTATTTAATATACTGGTTATACTTCATTATTGAAATAGTTCCTATAGATAGAATTCTAAGGTTTGAATCACTGTTAATTAATTTTCATGAATGTTTTTGTGACATTCAATTAGGGCAAATTTTCTCAGTAATTATAAGAGCATAACTAACAATACAGTAATCCCATTAAAATATAATTTTGAATGAAGCATTTTAATATTCTGGCGATCTAAATTTCCAAATGAGTCACAAAATATATGTCAATGTGTACACATGCTATTATGAGGCCAGTAGAACCACTATTGAAGAAAAAGTGCAGGTTGATGAAAGTGGTCCCTGTTCTTTTGCCTACTTAAGGGCTATCCTGCTTTTGCAAATATCAGCCGCATCAGTGTAGGAGGTGGTTCTCTCATTTAGGATGTCCCAATTATTTTTATTTGCTGGCATATTTGTAAATCTTCTATTTTTACTCTTGTGGATATTCATTCTTAAGTGAGTCTGTAGGAGTTGTCTTATTTCTTACTTAAAAAGTGGGTTCTTCCCATCAACGGGTTTTCCTCTTTATTTTAGCATGGTAAATTCTCGACAAAATTCAGATAATAAAAGAAAAATAGTTTATCCAGTTTCAAGTATTATGAACATGAAACAGTAAATGCATGGTTCCCTCTGCCCATTTGGGTAGCGTTGGAGACTTCCCCATAGCCTCTCTCACTAGGGTTGTGATCATTACGATAAAGGAATCATATTCTTGTACTTTAAAGTTAATATAAAACATAAGCCCAGTAATACTTCCTCGAATACACTTTTTTTCTTTTTCTAGATTTTCTAATGCAGTTTTTGGTAGAATTGGTTATAGGAGTATAGTATCAAATTTAAGAGTCATTCAGAGGGAATTTAACTATGTAGAAACAAAAGCATGCAATTCTCTTTTTTTTTTCTAAATAAAAGAGATATTTTATATTAATGACTTTAATCCATCATTAAACTTGAACTATATCAAGTGGAGTGCTGCAATTTAGCTGCTTGCCTATAGAAAAATGCCAATTTCAACCTAAGTAAAGAAGCTTTCCAGTCTAGGTCTGTTAGGTAGATAGGGATTTCAGCTCTTGTAGGGACAAAGGTAGGTGCCTTGCTTGGTACTGCCTGAGTAATTGCCCCACCTGGGAAGAAGGACAAGGTGGGTAGCCAGTCTTGGTGTTGTCCCACCCTTAATCCTGTCCCAAAGAACTGTCATGCCTTGGAAGAAGGAGGAGCACCTGTAGATCTGCAAAAGAATACAGGGAATCCCCCAGCCCTCAGGCCAGGCAGCCCAGGCACAATAGGATTTGGAAAGGGACCTAAAGTAACCTGAGGCTAATTATTATGTCATTAACTGTCCATCAAAGTGGTTCAGTGGTGATGTCTGAACCCTGAGGAGGGCCCAATCTAGGCACTATAAAACAAGACCCCACACCATAACCAGAACCCCTCTTGTTACAACAGAGGGAGAGGGTCCATTCATCATTTATGATGAATGTATCTTGCTCTTGCTCTGTGAACCTATCTTGTCTTTCCTCAATACTTGTCCTTTCATACTTGCCTTGCTTTTGGTGTGTCTGGTCATTCTTTAGCCAAGAGCACACCAAGAATAGACAACTACAACCCTACAAATCCAGTGAATACTTATTACGTAATAAATCTAATTTAATAGATAATTCAAAGAAAACTAGTAGAAAATAAGCTATTTTTGTCATAAAAGCCATCTGAAAAGTTAGTTTATCCTGATTTTATGAGAAATTATTCTTATTTTTAGAAGAAGTGATTCACGTGTAAAAGCTTCTTGAAGCTTTTGCACAATTAGTAAAGAAAGGCTGATAAGAATAACACAAAGCTATTTGTTTTTATTTTAGTTGAAGAGAAAATTTGAGGAATGCTTCTGGAATAATTTTGTAGATTGAGCTTGCTTGAAAATCAGGAGTTCAGCACATAGATTTTGAAAGTTAGGATTCATTATTGTGCTATAAATTGATCTGGCAAGCTTTCAAAAATAAAATGTAATAAAATGCTTTAAATTTCTTCTCTCTAGCTCTAAGTAGGCTATGTTACCTACATGAAGATTCTTGGTGCCCTAAAATAAATCATAGTTATTTTTCTTCTTATATTTGGGTCATTATATTATGGATTGTATCTTTAGATTTTTAATTTAAAATATTTCATTTTTGTACTTTTTCATGATTTGAAAATTTGCTACTAAACTTGATTTTTAGAATATTTTGGCGGACGTTACATATGCCTAGAGTTGACAATAGTTTAGTGAAAATGGCATGGTCGTATTTTTCTTATGATACAATAATAACTGTAGATTTGTAATTAAACCATGATTAATGGTTTGCTTGATTAAACTTAATTAAATGTGATTTGTGGACTATAAAATCATTTTCCCTTATTTACATTATAGATCAATATTTACTTGCTTCATTTTCCTTCCTACATTCAGTTATTAATACATTATTCTCTATGTTATCTAAATTTACAAGTATGCTTTGTCTAACTGCACTCTCTCATTTCCATACCAGGCAAGTTGTTCTTAGCCCTATCTTGTGCTTTGTAGGGGTGTATATATTGCTGTTTACCTTTGCTTCTTGTGTTGCACTTAGCATCAAGTTTTACATATAGGCAATATAATTTAATAAGAGCAATTTAAGTGCTTGCTTAATTTCATACATCTGGTGATTGAGCTAGGAGTATCATTCAGATCTTCACCACTGGTTTGCTTAGCAGCTATTTTAAGTGCTGCCTATCATATCATATCATTTCTTTCATTATTCAAAGAAAAGATTTAGTGAACACTTCTTATGAGTCAGGAACTACTGTACTACGTGCTAAGGATAGAGTAGTAAGCAAAAAAGACATAGCCATTGCTATGAGGAAGCTGGAAATCCAAAGGAAAAAGATAGCTATGGTAAATTGTAACAGTAGAAGAAGATGATTTTTCGAGAACTTATCATGTGCCAGGCACTCTATTCAGTACTCTTTATACATTATTTCATTTTACTCTGAAAATAAACTTATTAGTTACATTCATTTTTCTCACAAATAATTTTTGGCAGTCCATTTCATGCTAGTAAATATTTTCTACAGTGTTATGAAAAAATAAAACTCTGAGGTTCTAGGGAGTGATGGTAAGGAAAGCTTGTTTTTATTTCTAATAGAAGGAAGACATCTCTGAGGAGGTCACATACTAGCAGAAGCAAGGGAATGACCCTTGGGTAGATTGGGAGGTAAAGCATTCCACAAAAAGACCAGCAAGTGCTACCATACAGAAGACAATGAGTTTGGCTTGCTCAGGAAATAGATAACATACATGTGAAGCTCCAGCAGATTCACTGGGGGTCAGGATTTGGGTGATGGGGTAGAAAGAATATGAGGTTGGATATACTGGCAAGGACCAGATAATGTAGGATCTTGTAGATCATGAACAAGTTTTGATTTTATTCTAAATAGAATAGGAAGTCCTTGGGGAATTTTGAGCTGGGTAGTGTGACCTCATTTATTAATATATTTTCAAAAGCCTTCTGTGCCTACTCAGGCAATGCTCTTTTCAATTGAATCACATATGCCTTGGCTTCTTAAAATCTATATTTTTTCACCTTATTATTTTTTCCTTTTCTTCCTTCACTTCCCTTAAAATGAAGAGATGTATAAGTATAACCATAAACTGAAAAGAATCTAATGATTTTAGGTAGCATCCATTTAACCATCTTAGAATAAGGAATTCTGTTTTGTTTCAAAAGGTCTCCAGATATGAAGTAAAACAATTATCTTCCTGTCTCATGCTAAAGACAGATTTTGTATTTATGTCTCAAGATACGTGACAAGGATCCCTGATTACAAATTATATTTATGTCATTGTTGGTGAAAATCAATTGGAAACTCACTCTTTCCTTACCTAGTGAAACCAGGCTCTTCTGAAATTCACCATGGATGTCCAGACCTCTTCCTGCCTTGTTTGCAGGAATAATCAGCCAGACAGAATTCCAAAGCCAAAAATTTGCCCAGAAGTGGTCAGAAAAGGAGCTCGAGTACACTCCTTGAGAAGAATTGAAGAGAAAGTAGACAATCAAAAAACTATAACAAGAAGGAAGTGAAGCAGGGGTCTCATGAGTGCAGGTAGAAGATGGAGAGGCAGAGCCCAAGAGCAGAGCAAAGTGGGACAGGAAGCCTGCTAAATGCTGAAAGCAAGAATTGGAAAAGAAATATGTAGCTTAAAGAGGACTTTTTCCCCTAAAAAGATGAAAATTAAAACCATGAAACATTTAATAATTAAATAATGGAGAATACTACGTCATGAACAGAAAGTTTTCTACAAATGATATCATTATAAACTGCAAGGAACTAGGTAATCAATAAATAAATGCACAAGGAAATAAAACTAGTCAGAATACTTGCAAATGTAAAAGTAAGACTTCAAGCAGAGTTTTATTCATCAATGGAGACAGTTACCGCTAATTACATTACAAGTTAGATACTTTATCTGTTTTTAGTATCCATGTTTTACTCTGTATTCTTCAAAGGTGAATTTTATATCCACTTTTGCAATGTAAAATATCTTCATTTGTTTAATGTGTTCTTATCTCTTTGAATCATATAAGCTCTGATTCAATTAGGTAGATGGTGACTCCTGGGTTTCCTTCAGATTTATGGAGACCTATTTATCATTTTTAAAACAAATCAGATAAGGAAAAGTCTGCTCAATGAAACACAGTAATTTATCATTTTCTGGAGAGGGAAATTTGTTTGCTATTTTATTACTGCTGTGAATCCAAATTATCTTACAGGTGTTTTAAAGATCTGTCTAGATCTGATAAGTCCTTTCTATTTGAAATAAATTGGTCTGTCCTCCCAGAGAGGATAACTGTGCCATATGCTATGACTACTCAGAGAGATCAGCAAACCCTGGGAGTATGAACATGAAATACAATGGGTTGTTGAGTTTTGAGGAAGTAGGAGTGTCTTCAGAAGCAGACAGTTTCTAATAAGCAGATGATTATTAGTTATTATTTTAGACCTTTGGGCTAATCATAAAAGAGGCTATTAGCAGGTAATGGATTAAATAAGGTGACCCATATTCACATAATTTCTTTAACATGAAGGAAGAAAAATAGCCCATGGTAGATCAACTGTTGTCAAATCTTTATATAGCACATGAAATGTTCTCGAAAGGGCCTGAAGGCCATAGACTTTCTTTTGATTAACTGTGAAAGACTCAGGATTGCTTTCCTCTTAATTGAAAGCATACTCTTAGATTTGAAAATGAAAATTCCGAGATGAAAAGATGTGGATGCTGAAGAAACTAACACTCTGGGAGGATAAATGACTCGTCTGAAGTCTTAACAACTAGTTGATGTAAGTCTGGCATGAAAACCTGTGTCTTCTGAAACATATTCTGTGATTTTGCTGATTGATGTTTGATCATTTTTTTCTCCTTTCATTTTGCCTCAGCATACATATCATCATTTGTGTTCTTGCTGTGCCAATAAGAAAGTTAGTTCTCAGTGTTATATACGAATAATAGCAAGTGCCAGGGAAGAGATAGATAAGGATATCAGAGAGGTTTGCAGATGCTATCAAATATTTTAAAAAAATGAAAACATGTGGTAGACATATAGTAATAAAAAACCCTAACAATTCTGTTTATTCTTTTGCCTTTCAAAATATCTCCTTTCCTCTCAAATATTTGAAATGAGCAGCACATAGAAACAATTGATAGGTAGTTGTTAGCAAGTGCTCTGAACACTTAAAATTATTCTCTGTGTTCATTTTTCAGGGTTATAAATGGTCATGCACAGGAATTGATTCTTTTAAATCAATCCTGCCCCATATTTATTTTAACATTTATTCCTAGATATTGGCATCGCCGTTGTCTGCCTGTGTTTCCTGAATACAACTGTGTCATTGGAGGCCCCCTTTGGAAAGCTAAGCTAAGCCGTCATGGCCCATCTGGGGAGGGTATGAATGAGGATAATGCTATGACACCCCAAAGTTACTTAAAGAAGCCAGAACAGTAGAAGCTTGAGGGATTTTGCCCAGAGCATAGCATGGGCTCTGTGTTTAGCCCCATAGCTCATTATTGGATGGACACCCCCAACTGTGAGCAATTTTTGTTCCTTGAGGCCTGCTGATACTGGCTATTGTTCTGTCATTGATTTGAACATAATCTGCGTGTTGCATCTTTATTGGATTGCCATGATTCATTTAAAAGGAAATGTTTTGATCCTTGCTGACTGGCTTTCATGGTGGGATGGGGAAAGTAGGGGGTTGGTGAACAGCCTAGAAAAGAAAGCACTTTCAGTATTGCTCTTAGGTTTATGGCTGGGAGGGAGAACAGCTAAAACACATTAGTCCTTTTGCTATTCAGAGGTTTGACTGCTTTAGCTAGGGGTCCTGGATTCATGATCCATTTTCTGTTTCCTGTCCAACATCTATTTGATGCAATATGCTCCATGTCTCTTTTCATTAACTGAGACCTATATGATGTCAATTGAGAAAAACAGTAGCTGACGTTATGAAATACTTGCAGTGGCATGACAAAGATCCGTTATAAAGGCCTTTTACTTTGTTCCATTGTATATTTTACTATTGTGTTTTATGCCTGCAGCTTGGCTGTATTGAAAGAAAATATTTCAGCTGGGCCCTGCTGGGTTATTTTTTTAACTTGCTTTTGAAATGCTAGATAACAATGAGCTTAATGTATAGCAAACTCCCGACATTAACAAATGTGGGACAAATAACTCCACTGAGGCACATGACAGTGATGCAAACATGTTACCTGAAACCAAACCCACCAGTACAGACATAATCTGCTCTGAAGATAAGTGAGGTTTGGTTTAACTTTAGTGTCACTGATAAAGCACATTTCATGACTGTAAATTATATCCTGCGACAAAATGTGAGGTGCCATTGTATCACAGAACCCCCAGCAGGTTTGATTCTAAAATGAGAGAGATGACACCAGGTGCTTAAGAAAAGGGGAGAAATATGATGCTTTTTCATTGCTCATGTTGAAATGTATATGGAGTTCAGAGTCACAAAAATGAATGCTCTTCCACCTTTCTAGTGCATCTCAAGACCAGATAATATGTTATTTTACAATCCCTTAAACAGTGTGAGATGAAGTTTAGTGCTCTCTTGCTATGTCGTAATAATGTGAGAGATAATATGAAAACCAGACAACAAAATGAAGCAATGCCAACAAAACAAAATTAGATCTGGCAAATGGTTTAAAGTAAGTGATAGAACTGAAAAAAGAAGAGACACATTCATTAATGGAACTCTGATTTGTGTTTTCTTTGTAATTATATTTTAATTATGAAATTAATTAGCATGTACTATAATTGGACTGTGAATACATTATTTACATA
This sequence comes from Mirza zaza, assembly GCA_008750895.1. Lineage (NCBI taxonomy): Eukaryota > Metazoa > Chordata > Mammalia > Primates > Cheirogaleidae > Mirza > Mirza zaza. Next base: position 4,419 of record VSMD01012372.1, on the reverse strand, counting down.
CAACCACAGCATGCATAAAGAAAATAAGTACTAAAGGAGTTCCACACATTAAATTTACATTAGAAATACAGAAAGTTTTAAAGTAACATAATAATTATATTAGTAACATAATAATTATATAATAATTACTTATATAATTGGCATCATCATTTAATAACACTAATGTATTTTAAAGCCACATAATTAACAATATTAATTTAGCCTTACTAGTGTTTCTTTTTGCTTAATTTTTGGAGGGGGCAGAAAGTCGTTCTAAATGTCAATTTTGTAAAGAAAAATCTGAACTTTTCTTAACTTTGGGAAGAACAATAATCTCCTGATAAACTCAGGTTTTATAACTATTTGGAAACTCAGCTGCTTCCAAATTAATGCAATTCATTTGACATCCCTTTAGGGGAAGGCAGCTTAATCCGCTCTTAGTGTCTGAACTATAGGTCACTGTGTTTAAACATGTAGGTCTATTATTAGCAAAAATTGTATATAAAACTTTAAACATCACTTGAAGGGGTTAAATTTATTGGTATTTGCTTCTAGCATTATGTCTGTAGTAAGCAGTCATTCCAAAGTTTACATTATTTGTAAAACTAGTCCATGAATGAAGATTTTAGTTGTCTCGTTTCTATGGAAACCAGCAGTAATTGACACTGATTACTGAACTCGGAGAAAGTAGTCTCAGAAGGTGCCATTATAAAGAAGGCACCTTTATAACTATAAAGGTAAATTAGCTGCCAGAAATAACCGTTTTATGTTAGGTTTATTATCCGTGTAAAGTAACTTTCTATACATAAAGCCCAGTTTATGTGTAACACGGTACTAAAAGGCTACTTTCACTTTTCCCAGATAATGTATCTATTAAGGTGTAAGCATGGGTGTCTGTTTGTATGAGTAAAAGTAGTGCCAAACTGATAGTTTTTAAAAATTTTAGATATGAGTAATGGCCTACAATTTCACTGAATTTAGGTGTGCAACATCAGTGTGGCTACTCTTCTACATAGGCTTTGGAAACCTGTTACTTTAGGCTAAGTATTAAATAGGATACTCTCCTGAGCTCATCAACTGGCAGCCACAGGATAAAATGTGAAATGCCTTTATTTATGCGGCTTGCCTCTGAGTATGGTGGGGGAAAAAACTTAAATCACCAAAAAATGAGCAAACATCCAGTTCATTTAAGGTCAAGCACATCTAAATTTAAACAGTCTTCTTAAATAATTTATTTTAGTTTTCTTAATAGGATAGAAATTAAAGGTACAGAACCAGGAATTTTAAAAAATTATGTCTCTAAACTTTGGTTGTAAAAACATCATTGTTATTATTTAAATGGTTTTCTTCTTAAATGTTTTTGACATTATGTATAGCACACATGATTTCCGGAGATCAGAATCTAATATTTGAAAATAGGCATTTAAACTTTAAGGCTTCTCAGAGTTTTGTAATAGAAAATTCTACATGGCTGCCTAATAAAACCCATTACTTAAGTAAGTTTCGATAACTATGTTATAGTTGTCCATAGGTGGCCTCCTGGTTGTTCATGAACCCCTAAAACTGTTTGCAAATTTTTGTGTATGTAAATTTGTTTAGAATGAGAGTATACACATTTCAGCAATTTCTCAATACTTCTGTTACCAACAGGTAAAAACACACAGCAGCAGCAGCAATTTTTAAAGAGTTGTCCATGAGACTCAAGAGCTCCTTTACACGCTTCTAGGGGGTCCAGAGTTCCAAAACTATCTATGTAATAACATTAACACATTGTTTGCCTTTCAACTGAGGGTGGGTACAACCAATGTCCTGTTAGCACAAATCAAATCAGTGGCAGGAAACTATACTACAGTTAGTGTATTTTTCACTGCCATGAACTCAAAATTAAGATTAAAAAGCCATTTCAACTTATAAATGATGAAGCATAAAATTATTAACTTTATTGAACCTTGACCACTCACTATGTATCTTTTTAGTATTCTGCATGAAAAGGTGGGAAGCATAAAATGTGTGTGGCGCATAAATAAGTATAATTGTTACCTCAAAGAAAAACACCTGTGCAGTTATTTGAGCAGGGAGCTAGACTAGGTAATTTTTTTTATTTCTATTTTTTCTTAAGCATCATTTTCACTTAAAGAATGAATGACAAACTATGGTTATTCAGATGTGGGTATTTGACATATGCTTTCCAGAAAGTGAATGAAATAACACTGTCAAAAGAAATCAATAGGAAGTATATGTTGCCAATGATAAAATTTGGACATTCAAGGGGAAATTAGAATTTTGAGATCCTTATATTCACCGTGATATACTTGACAATACCTGAAAACTTCTCTGATTAGATTGGTAGGAATATTAACAAATGTGAATTTTGATGTTGTAGAATGAAATGTTTAACATTTGGAATACATACATATGTAATTCAGGAAACCAGTAGCTTCCAAATGACAAATTCATGACATAAAAAAATCATTTATGCCCTTCACCAAAGAAGATAAACAGATGGTAAGTAAGCATATGAAAAGATGCTCAAAATAGGTTCATCAGTTATAGCAAATGTACCACTCTGATGTGGGAATTTGACACTTGGGAAGGTTGTGTGAGGGGAGATAGGGAGTATATGGGTATTATGTATTTTCATATCAATTTTGTTGTAAACCTAAAACTGCTCTAAAAACTGAAGTATATTTTTTTAAAAAATCACTTAGATAAAAATCTTTTATAAAATTCAAGTCAGAGCAAAGAATTCTAATGTAACAAAGTACAAAAAGTTCATTGATATGGTTATTGATTCCACATTAACTTGAACTTTAGGAAACTACCACTTACTGAGTTTTGGTGTGTTACTAAAAAAGAATATCAACAATTGTCTTAAAAATTCATTAAAACACTCCTCTCATTTCCAACTACAAATCTGTTTGAAGTCTGATTTTCTTTGTTTACTTCCATCAAAAAACCCTATTGCAACAGATTAAATGTAAATGCAGTTGTGAGAATCCACCTATCTTCAATTAAGACATGTTAAGGAAATTTGAATACAAAATAAAATAATGCCATTTTTCTCATTTTTGAAAAATGTTTATTTTTATTCAAACTATTATTTGTGTTACATGTAAAATGTTTGTTGTCAGTTCAAAATGAAATAATGCATAAGTATTTTAAAATATTTCAGTTTTAATTGTTACTATCAAAATCGATAGAACCTATATAAACCAAAGACCTTTGGGGTTCTCAATAAGTTTTTTAACGGTGTAAAAGAGTCTGAGATCAAAGCATTTGGGAATCCTGGAACTGCATTAAAGTAGAGCTTCCTATAGGTTAATCAAAGCCTTGTAGTTCATTCGCTGAATTTAATATATTTAGATTCCTAGTTGCTCATTTTCTTCAATGTCTTGGACTTCTAGAAATTTAATAATTAATATAAGTTTGCCTAATTTAGTAATACTAACTAATGTTTTATATACTTGTTTCCCAAGCTACCCGAAATAAGGTCTGTCCACTTGTATGGTTGTTTATTCTGCTAATTTGTTTTACCAAGAAGATATATGTTACTCTTCTTCAAATTACAAGATTAAGGGTTAGTGCTTTTGGAAAAGTAAACATCATCTTTGTTTTTACAGGTGAACAATATATCTTCTCCATAGTATGCAGAGCCTCTAAGCATATAATAAAAATAAATAAATATTAATGTAAATTCAATTTGCTAGTTTATATTGTGCAACAAGATATATGAGGAGACAAAATTCTCCAGTTCATACAAAATGAAAGCAAAATTCAAAGAAGTGACTAAAATGTCAGGCAACAGTCAGTATTAATATGTATGCTTCAGCCAAAAACAAGAACCATTTTTGGACAAAAAAATACATCATATACTCTACAAAATCATAACAAAACATGTTGGACATTTTTTCTAGCCACCTTGATTTCATTTAATCACTTCATATTTAAAGGAAAAATAACACATGGAAGCTATTCATTTAAAATTTTAATAATTCTTTGAACTTTAACATTGTTGATGAAACACAAAAGACACAGAAGGCCTAGGTGAAAGTCTTTGTTGCCCTTCCTTCTTCATAGTCTCTAAATATTTTTCAGGTTTCTTTCTTTCCTTTCATGCTCTCTCCTTCCTTTCCTTCTTTCCTTCCCTCCCTCCCTTCCTTCTGTCCCTTCCCCTTCCTTTCCCTTCCCTTCTCCTTCCTCCCTTCCTCCCTCCCTCCCTCCCTTCCTTCCTTCCTTCCTTCCTTCCTTCCTTCCTTCCTTCCTTCCTTCCTTCCTTCCTTCCTTCCTTCCTTCCTTCCTTCCTTCCTTCCTTCTTCCCTTCCTTCCTTCCTTCCTCCTTGCTTTACTTTCTTTTTTTTCATGTTTAGACACTACAGTAATCAACCAACTTTCAGGCCAAAAGGGGCTGAACATTGCCAATCAAATCATCTACATGGTCAT
>VSMD01012360.1:0-79881 GCA_008750895.1 Mirza zaza | reverse complement strand
TTTTGGGCCAGGCGCGGTGACTCATGCCTGTAATCCTAGCTCTCTGGGAGGCCGAGGCGGGCGGATCCTTTGAGCTCAGGAGTTCAAAACCAACCTGAGCAAGAGTGAGACCCTGTCTCTACTATAAATAGAAAGAAATTAATTGGCCAACTAATATATACATAGAAAAAATTAGCCGGGCATGGTGGCGCATGCCTGTAGTCCCAGCTACTCGGGAGGCTGAGGCAGAAGGATCACTTGAGCCCAGGAGTTTGAGGTTGCTGTGAGCTAGGCTGACACCACGGCACTCACTCTAGCCTGGGCAACAAAGTGAGACTCTGTCTCAAAAAAAAAAAAAAAGGATTTTGTATTCAAAGGCAACGGATTCAAATGAGTTATCAGGAGAAACTGAATGTTTGATAGGTGTTCTGATATCCCAGGGTTAGTGTCATAAATTCAGGGAGGCCCTCAAATAGCTTTTAGAGCCATTCTCAAGCCAGTGCAGTTGATGGGATGACTAGGGCCCAGTCTCATGCATCAATTCTGTGCCACACATTGAGCTCCACATCAACTGTGCCCTTGATCTTGCTCTTCCTGTTTTACCCTCCTTTCTCTAGGTACTCGTCCTCACAAGTGCCCAGACTGTGACATGGCCTTCGTGACTAGTGGAGAATTGGTGCGGCACCGGCGTTATAAACACACCCACGAGAAGCCATTTAAGTGTTCCATGTGTGATTACGCCAGTGTAGAAGTGAGTGCTTAGCTTTCTGTTGGTACCTCTGTTGGGTAGACCGTGATTTCAAAAGTACGAGGATATAACTACCCAAACTGACTTAAGATGAGTTAGAAAATCTGACTAGATTATTAACAATCCCACACCCTCCCCTCCCACCAAACAAATATGAGTGTGAAAGATTTACCTGTTTAAAAAAAATACCTCGGGAGCATTCATTCTGTGGCATAGAATGAGGTGTTGCCCAAATAGAATCTCAACTAAAAGCCAATGAAGGCCGGGCGTGGTGGCTCACACCTGTAATCCTAGCACTCTGTGAGGCCGAGGCAGGTGGATCGCTCGAGGTCAGGAGTTCGAAACCAGCTTGAGCAAGACCCCGTCTCTACTAAAAATAGAAAAAAATTAATTGACTAACTAAAAATATATATACAAAATATTAGCCGGGCATGGTGGCACATGCCTGTAGTCCCAGCTACTTGGGAGGCTGAGGCAAATAGGATCTCTCGAGCCCAGGAGATTGAGGTTGCTGTGAGCTAGGCTCATGCCACAGCACTCACTCTAGACTGGGCAACAAAGTGAGACTCTGTCTCAAAAAAAAGCCAATGAAGATCCTTAAACTCAAAAAAACAAAAACTACCGGTTCCATGTGTTATTACAGACAAATTCTACAACTTTAAAAATAACTAACTATGCCCAAGAGCATTTAAAAATGGAAGGCAGGCCGGGCGCGGTGGCTCAAGCCTGTAATCCTAGCTCTCTGGGAGGCCGAGGTGGGCGGATCGTTTGAGCTCAGGAGTTCGAGACCAGCCTGAGCAAGAGCGAGACCCCATCTCTACTATAAATAGAAAGAAATTAATTGGCCAACTAATATATATAGAAAAAATGAGCCGGGCATGGTGGCACATGCCTGTAGTCCCAGCTACTTGGGAGGCTGAGGCAGCAGGATTGCTTGAGCCCAGGAGTTTGAGGTTGCTGTGAGCTAGGCTGACGCCACGGCACTCACTCTAGCCTGGGCAATAAAGTGAGACTCTGTCTCAAAAAAAAAATAAAAAATAAAAATGGAAGGTTTATCAACAATTACTTAAGACTACCCTGTTAGCAAAACTGGATAAGGATGCTACCACAAAGAAAACTATAATTCTCATAGAAAAGCAAAAAATTCTAGATGAAATTACTTAACCAAACTTCAAAAGATAAGTGATTATCAAGTATATCTAAAACACAAGGATAGTTCAATATTAGGAAATTATTGATAGATTAGAGGATTAAAGAAAAACCACATGATCATTTCTATAGGTAACTGGGGGAAAAACCTATAAAATTCATAACTTTTGGCTGGGTGTGATGGCTCATGCCTGTAATCCTAGCACTCTGGGAGGCTAAGGCAGGAGGACGGTTCAAGGTCAGGAGTTCAAGACCAGCCTAAGCAAGAGTGAGACCCCCATCTCTACAAAAAATAGAAAGAAATTAGCTGGACAACTAAAAAATATATAGAAAAATCTAACTGGGCATGGTGGCGCATGCCTGTAGTCCCAGCTACTTGGGAGGCTGAGGCAGAAAGATTGCTTGAGCCCAGGAGTTTGAGATTGCTGTGAGCTAGCCTGATGCCACGGCACTCTAGCCCAGGCAACAGAGCAAGACTCTGTCTCAAAAAAAAAAAAAATTCATAACTGTTTAATGTCCTAGCGAGTAGAAAAACTTCTTTAATATAATAAGGCATATAGCTGGGCACAGTGGGTCATGCCGTTTAGGAGGTCAAAGCAGGAGGATTGCTTGAGGCCAGGAGTTTGAGACCAGCCTAAGCAACATAGCATGGCCCCCATCTCCACAAAAAATAGAAAATTAGCCAGGCATGGTGGTGAGAGTGCCGGCTACTTAGTGGCTGAGATAGAAGGATTGCCTGAGTCTGGGAGTTTGAGGTTGCAGTGAACTATGATGATGCCATTTTACTCTAGCCCCAGCAACAGAGTAAGACCCTGTCTCTGGAAAAAAAAAAAAAAATGAAATAAAAAAATAAAGACTATACACCAGAAACCTGTAGTAAACCCATCCTAATTAATTCTGAAACACTGGAAGTCTTCCGATTAAAATCTAGAACAGAGAAGATACCCATTCTTACTGTTTCAACATTGTACTGGAAATCTTAGCTAACAGAATAAAATACGGAAAGACAAAACTTGTTTAATGCAGACATATTTGCTCACAGAGAAAATTCAAGAATATGAACTAAAAAACTTAGAACATAAGAGTTGAGTTGGATGGCCAGATACAAGATAAGCATACAGAAATCAGTAACTTTTGTAGTTATTGATAGGACAGTATGAAATGGTTTGAATTCTAATAACAAAATGACTTAGGGATAAACTGAACAAGAAAAAAACAGTATCAGTGAAATCTATGTGAAGGAAACCTCACAAACTTTTCCAAAACACATAAATAAATGAAGAGACATTATAAGTTGATTCTGAATTTCAATTGGAAGAGTAAATTTGAATGCCTAGCTAAGAAAAATTTGAAAACAGAATGAGGGGCTCATACTATTGGATATTATAAAATTACACAGTAAATGAAAACAGTAATAATGTTGTAGGGATAGATAAATAGTTCATTGAGGCCGGGCGCGGTGGCTCATGCCTATAATCCTAGCACTCTGGGAGGCCGAGGCAGGCGGATTGCTTGAGGTCAGGAGTTCAAGACCAGTCTGAGCAAGAGCGAGACCCGTCTCTACTATAAATAGAAAGAAATTAATTGGCCAACTAACATATATATTGAAAAAATTAGCCGGGCATGGTGGCGCATGCCTGTAGTCCCAGCTACTCGGGAGGCTGAGGCAGAAGGATTGCTTGAGCCCAGGAGTTTGAGGTTGCTATGAGCTAGGCTGATGCCACGGCACTCACTCTAGCCAGGGCAACAAAGCGAGACTCTGTCTCAAAAAAAAAAAAAAAAAAAATTGTTCATTGAAACAAAGTAAGTCCTGGTGCATTTGGGAATTTAGTAGGTGATAAGAAGACAGATCTTGGGGAGAGACTTATTCAGTAATGCTGTTAGGACAGTTATTTAACCACTTACACTGTGTATGAAATTGTGGTACGTAACAAGTTGTGGTATGTTACAAGTACAGGGATTTTATTCTTAAAATTGTAATACTTTTTTAAAATTTTCAAATAAAACATTAGTGAATGTTCAAAGTACTTCTTGGAATCAAGTTTGAAAGTCAGTGGAATAGTGTACTCAGCAGGAAACTAAAAGCACAGTCAGTAGTAAGGATGATAAATTAGACCCCTAGAGCCTGGCCTGTTTAGGAAATGTTAATGCTAGGAAAAGAGGGTGAACAAAATTGAACCACGTGGTTGGTAACAGTTATAAGTAGTGACCAATCTTGACTCATCTATGCCCCTATCCATTTACCCCCATCCATTTACCCTCTTCTCTTGGATTGTGATGGATTTGAAAAGCAAAGGTTACAGGTAACAAAGAGGAAGAAAGATTATCTTTTAGGTTTTTTGCTATATTCTTAATTTCAGTGCCTCAAAGCTAAGCTCTTGTGCCTAACCCACAGTGTTCATGTTGTAGTCTATGTTAATGAAAGTTATATGGTTTGGTTGCTTTCGTGTTTCAGGTCAGCAAATTAAAACGTCACATTCGCTCTCATACTGGAGAGCGTCCGTTCCAGTGCAGTTTGTGTAGTTATGCCAGCAGGGACACATACAAGCTGAAAAGGCACATGAGAACCCATTCAGGTATGACTTCTCCACTCCTTGTTGTATTAATGAGCTCCTTTTCAGTGGATCCCACGGGACTTGATGAACCACCATGCACCCCGTTGCTTACCTGAATGGAAGACTGGCATAAATGTAGTATATGATTGAATGCTTATTTGGCATATCCTCTGAATTCATTGTTCTGAATATACATTATGGAATAGAATTTGTTCTGTTCAATTGGAGTTCCTCTACCACATGGAAATAATGCTTTTAAAGGAGAAATAAAATGAAATTAAAATCTAGAGAGTTTACTTTTAAAAGTCTGGGTAGGCCAGGCGCAGTGGCTCACACCGCTGTAATCCTAGCACTCTGGAAGGCCGAGGTGGGCGGATTGTTTGAGCTCAGGAGTTGGAGACCAGCCTGAGCAAGAGCAAGACCCCATTCTCTACTAAAAATAGAAAGAAATTAATTAGCCAACTAAACATATATAGAAAAAATTAGCTGGGCATGGTGGCACATGCCTGTAAGTCCCAGCTACTTGGGAAGCTGAGGCAGGAGGATCACTTGAGCCCAGGAGTTTGAGGTTGCTGTGAGCTAGGCTGATGCCACAGCACTCTAGCTCAGGCAACAGAGTGAGACTCTGTCTCAAAAAAAAAAAAAAAAGTCTGGGTAAGTTACTTAACCCAACCTGCTCAGTTTTCCTAAGTGCTATCTTTTCCTAAAAAGAAAAACTTGCAGGTCTACCATCTAGTCTCCCCCAAAGGTAAGCATTGCTTTAATGTGGTGGATTTCCAGAGCAACACTGGGCAGAGCAGAGGGGGCCAGCAGCAGGTTAGGACTTGTTTGTCATCTCTGAAGATAGATGTGAACTGGTCGCTGAGACTGAGCCTCAGCCTTCCTCAGGAAGCCCTGTAGATTCTTTGGTTGAGCATATTTACCACCTGAGTACCCTTTCATCAAATTACAGTATTTACTTATTTAATTTGTTCATTCTGTATTTCCTTTTAAGGGGAAAAACCTTATGAATGTTATATTTGTCATGCTCGGTTTACCCAGAGTGGTACCATGAAGATGCACATTTTACAGAAGCACACAGAAAATGTGGCCAAATTTCACTGTCCCCACTGTGACACGGTCATAGCCCGAAAAAGTGATTTGGGTAAGTAGATTAACTGGTGGCAAGTGAAAAAAATATTTTGAAGGATTAATGAAAATAGGAGGACCATAAATAGCTTCACCCTCTGACTCTCATATGTGCCATTTATATGAATGACTTGCCATTCAGGGAATGCCATGGCTTAGCTGCTGGGTTTTGTTGTTGTTGTTTTTGCTTTTTTCTATTTCTTCTTTCTCCTATTGCAGTCGGGCCGCAAGATTCTATCCTGAATATAGCTCATCTATAAATTAATGAGAGCTGTAATGGGAGGAAACAATGTGCCTTTAATCAGTAGCCTTCATTCCCCAAATAGAGAAGTGACATAGTATGATTCAAACTAAGGTCAATCCATTGCATTTTTTTCCAGAACATAAGTAGTTGGACTGTTTGATTGCTGGTAACTCTATTTCTGTGCATACCTAAGCTATTAGTGTACATAGAGACAGAATTTATCGGAAAAGTTTCAATGTTACTTATTAAAGATATGGTCACCTGGCTTTCTCCCTTTTTTTTTTTTTATTTAAAAAAGAAATCTAGCCTGTGTGCAGTGGCTCACACCTGTAATCCTAGCATTCTAGGAGACCGAGGCAGGAGAATCACTTGAGGTCAGGAGTTTGAGACCAGCCTGAGCAAAAGCAAGACCCTGTCTCTACTAAAAATAGAAAAATTAGCTGGTGGCGTGCATTTGTAATCCCAGCTACTTGGGAGACTAAGGCAGGAGAATCACTTGAGCCCAGGAGTTTGAGGTTGACGCCATGGTACTGTAGCCCAGGTGACAGAGCAAGACTCCTGTCAAAAAAAAAAAACCCAGAAATCTAAATATTGACTATTCTATTCCCTGAACATTATTATAAATATTTTTACATTTAGTTACATTCTTGTAATTTACAGATCTTCTTTTATTTTTACTTTTCTGCTCATTTGATCTGCACAACCATATGAAGTAATCAAGGCATGTCTTATTCTGATTTTTTAGGTGATGAACCTGAGGCTCAGAGAGGTGTCTTTACCAAAGCTATACAACACAGCCTCTGAGTGGCAAAGCTGAGCTTAAGTCCTCTTGAGCTGTGTCTCACACTGGGGTGTATATAAGTACCCAGGCCACATCAGCATACCCAGCCTCAGCATATAAACATGGCCTTTCTGCAGCATTGGTTTTACTCAAAAGGTTTTGAGGAAAGTTATGCAATTTAGCTGGTATTTTAAGACATTTCTGTATTTTCATTGATACATAATAGTTGTATTAAAACATTTTTATATTAATATGATAATATTGACCAAAATGCAAACTGACATACCATGAGTTTGAAGCAGAGGATTTTGGGCTCCATGTAAGACCCATGGGTCACGTGTTCTACTCTGCTATTAAGGACTTTGTTAGAAAGGTTTGAGAGGCTCTGTCCTCAGGAAAATGACAGGGTGTGTTGTTTTTGTCATGTAAAAACTAAAATCTAAATGAGTAATGTCTCCCATGCAGTATGTGCAAGCCATTAGGCCACTGTCTGGATTACTCAATTTTTTTGAAATTATTCACTTTCATGATGCAAATAAATACCTTGGGTGTTTATACTCATGTGATACCTCTAAGACCCTACATATTGAGCCTCCGTATGAGGAACTTAAGTGCCTAGAAGCTATCGAATAATAGTTACCTCCCAAAACCAATCCAAAAGAAGTTTGTTTCCTCTTGTTAAAGCAGGCTTGATTTTACTGTAATAATCATGTGTAGAGAGTAAAAACTGAGTCATTCTTTCCTTTACCTCATTTCCATTCCCCAGAATTGGTCGTGTTTAAATTTGGTATGATAACACCTCAACTAAAGCAGACTTACAGCACCATAAATTCATGATCCCAAATGCAGCTGGGCCCTAATTGCTTCTGGGCAGTCCAGCTGTTTATTCTTGTTGGGTGTGCTCCATTCTGTTTAATGATTTCATTTGTTCATCCATTCCACAGATGTCTGGGTGCCTGCTCTGTGAGGGGCACCATACTACAATGTAGAGGTGAACAAATCACTCTTACCTTTAACCTCTAAACTTCCTCCCATTTTCTCTCCCCCTCCCTGGTCTCAGTAAATGACTTCTCTTCCTACTTCACAAAACAAAGACAACAGATTGAAACTCCAGATTTCTGTTATCAAACCTACTTGCATCTGCATTTGTCTTCTCTTTCCCCATCTGTTACTAGAGAGCTGGTGGCACTCTTGTCTGTGACCTGTCCCTTTTTCTCTTCTCTGAACCCTGTCTTCATGGCAGTCTCTATACTATCATTACCTTCCTCTTCATAGTCTTACTTCTTGGTCTTTCTTTTCAACTCTAAACATGCTCATGTATTTTAAAAATTAGGTAGGCATGGTGGTATGTGCTTGTAGTCCCAGCTACTTGGGAAACTGAAGTGAAAGGATCACTTTTGCACAGGAGTTCCAAGCTCAAAGCTACAGTAAGCTATGATCACTCCAGCCTGCATGACATAATGAGATCCTGTCTCAAAAAAAAAAACAAAAAAAAAAAACACTTCTCCCTCTAGTCTCCTTCAGAGCCAACCCTCTTGAAGAGTTATATCCCTCACAATCTTGCGTGGCTCATCTTTCCCTCACGTCAGGCTTGATACCACATCACTCCGGTAAAGTCACTCTTGCTAAAATCACTTAATGATCCCACACACTGAATGCAGTGAACATTCTACTTCAGTCTCACTTGATCTCTTAGCAGTATTCTTCATAGTTGACTATGCCCTCCTCCTTAAAATACTTCACTCCCTTTGCCTGCATGACACTACGTCCTGTTGGTTTTCTTATTTCTCTGACTGGTCCATCTCAGCCTTCTTTCACTGGTCTTAGCTTTTAGCTTTTTTTTTCCCCAGAGACAGAATCTTACTGTATTGCTCTGGGTAAAGTACAGTGGCGTCATCATAGCTCACTGCAGCCTCAAACTGCTGGGCTCAAGTGATCCTCCTGCCTCAGCCTCCTGAGTAGCTTTGACTATAGGCACACGGCATGACGCCTAGCTAATTTTTCTGTTTTTTAATTTGGCATGATACCACCTCAACTGAAGCAGATTTACAGCACCATAAATTCATGATCCCAAATATAGAGATGGGGTCTCTCACTCAGACTGGTCTCAAACTCGTGAGCTCAAGCAATCCTCCCACCTTGGCTTCTCAGAGTCCTAGGACTATAGATGTGCCTGGCCAGATTTTTTTTTTCTTTTAAGAGATGATATCTTACACACACAAAAAAGTTGTTGTCTCGCTATGTTGCCCAGGCTGGACTCAAACTCCTGAGCTCTCAAGCAGTTCTCCTATCTTGGTCCCCCGAGAAGCTGGGACTGCAGGCATGCAGCTGTATATCCTCTTAGATTTTTTTTTTTTTTTTTAATTTTTTTTTTTTTACTTTTGTTAATTTCGTGTCTTCTGTTTTTATTTATTTTTCTTTTAGTTGTTCTTTTGTGAACAGTGGAAGATAAACTCTTAGATTTCTTAAAGTGTTACCCATCCTCTTCATTTTCACTCTTTTTGCCCTAGCAATCTTATCAGTTGACATGATCACACTCAAATCTTAACGACTCCTAAATTTATGTTCCCACTTGAGATCTTTCCTTTGAGTTAGACTTACGAAGCCATCTATCCTTTTCCATTTCATCCCTACTTTGGTATCTCTGGTATTCCAAATTCAACGTGTCTGAAACTGAAGGTCTAACACTTCTGCCACACTCCCCCAAAACAAACACAGCTTGGTGTTCTCTCTTTGACTATTCCTGTCTCGGTAAATGGTCCTGTCACCTGCCTGGTTTTCCAAGCTAGAAACCTGGAAGTCATTCCTGATACCACCTTACTCTTCCTCACTCTACATGCAGGCATTAAATCCTGTTGATCCAACTTCCTCCATCGCTCATCAGTTCTTCCCCTCCCTCCCATGTCTGGTTGCCATCACCTTTGTCCACCTTCTCCCACCTGTCTTGTTTCAGCAGTCTTAACTGGTCTCCCCACATTCATTTCTCCTTTTAATTCACTTTCTGTATAGTAGCCAGAGTAATCTTTTTAAGAAGCAGAAGAAATGTATTATTAACTTGTTAGAATGCTTGTTTGTGTTTTCACAAGTTACACTGGGCTTTGTATTTTGCTTTCAGGTGTCCACTTGCGAAAGCAGCATTCCTATATCGAGCAGGGCAAGAAATGCCGTTACTGCGATGCTGTGTTTCATGAGCGCTACGCCCTCATCCAGCATCAGAAGTCACACAAGAACGAGAAGCGCTTTAAGTGCGACCAGTGTGATTATGCTTGTAGACAGGTAGGAACCATCAGAAAACCATTGATGCCTCATCAGTGTCAGGTATTTTCAGAGGCTTTTTATGTCTCTTAATATGGTGGCTGTTTTTAAGGATAGCATTTCAAGCTGTGGTTTGTGAAGAATGTCAGCAAAATCAAGGGTCTTGCTTCTTGTCAATTTTATCATCCCATTCTCCAGCTGGTATTTTTTTTAGTCACAGCTTACCTCCTTCTAAGGCAGACTTCTTTCTAAAACTGTGTGAAAATTAAGTCCAGGACTCAAGAAAGGGAAATAACCTGGTCCTGGGGCATGATGCTGAGGAGGGAGCCATAGACAGCAGTAGTGAGCAGCTTTATCTGTACTAGAATTTATGGAAACAGTTTTGCACCTCCATAAAGATAGCTTTATCATCACGAGCATTGTGGAGTGTAGACCCTTGGGTGAGAAAGGCCTCTGGATCAGGTAGGAGCATACAGGCAGTGGTAGCTGTTGGGACCAAACTCTGAAGCCCCCACCCCACCCCCCGGCTGTTTCAGGAGCGGCACATGATCATGCACAAGCGCACCCACACTGGGGAGAAGCCCTACGCCTGCAGCCACTGCGACAAGACCTTCCGCCAGAAGCAGCTCCTCGACATGCACTTCAAACGCTACCACGACCCCAATTTTGTCCCCGCGGCCTTCGTCTGTTCTAAGTGTGGGAAAACATTTACACGTCGGGTAAGGCTCAGAACTTCCCTTCCATGTTATGGTTCTTAATATGGGATTTTTTTTTTTTTTTTTTTTTTTTTGAGACAGAGTCCCATTCTGTTGCCTGGGCTAGAGTGCTGTGGCGTCAGCTTACCTCACAGCAACCTCAAACTCCTGGGCTCAAGCAATTCTCCTGCCTCAGTCTCCCGAGTACCTGGGACTACAGGCATGTGTCACCATGCCTGGCTAATTTTTTCTGTATATATTTTTAGTTGTCCAGCCATTTTTTTTTTTGGAGTAGAGACTGGGTCTTGGTCTTGCTCAGGCTGGTCTCCAACTCCTAAGCTCAAATGATCCACCCGCCTCAGCCTCCTAGAGTGCTAGGATTACAGGCGTGAGCCACTGCGCCCGGCCAATATGGGATTATTGATCTTCCCCTGCAAAATGGAACAGTTTTTTCCACTGAGGTTATAAACAGAGATGCTCCATTGTTTGGAAAGAGTCAATCATCCCCACCTCGAGGTTTTCTATACATATGTGAACCCTTCCACTGATAGGGGATGACGTATCTTTGATTAGGTCTGATCGGTAAAGAAATTTCTTTAGGTGGATTGAAAGCTGTATGCCATCTCACCCTTAGCCAGCTTTAATGTGTCCTGGGTCTTCCCGTGGCGAGGCTGGGGCGTGTTAGGTCTGCACAGGACAAGGAGCTGTTCTGATCCACCCGCCTCCCTGTCTGTGGGCTGCTGAGCCGCCCCTCAGAGGACCCAGCCTTACCCATTTTCCTTGGATGGGGAGAGCATGTTCAGGACACACTTAGTAGATAACAGAACTTTCAGACTTAATATCGACACCCCAGATTTTGATATTATTAAACTGAAATAAAGAAAACTTCCAGTCTGATCTTAGCTTTTTTAGTAGTGTGAAACAGGATTTTGTTCTTTTTAGAATACCATGGCAAGACATGCTGATAATTGTGCTGGTCCAGATGGTGTAGAAGGGGAAAATGGAGGAGAAACAAAGAAAAGTAAACGTGGAAGGAAAAGAAAGATGCGCTCTAAAAAAGAAGATTCCTCTGATAGTGGTAAGTGACTTGTTTCTTGAATTGGTTACATGTGGCAGATTATGGAGCCCAGTTTCCAGTATATTTATGTAGGGATGTGCTGGGGTGTAGAGGTGGGCGAGTTAGTCTTACTTCCTTTAAACTTCTAATTTCCCTAATGTCTGTTTGCATTTATTTTTTCCTGGGGCACATTTTTTTTTTCCTCGTGGCATTCCAGTGCTTGTTGATACATTATATGCAGTATTCAGTTAAAGCCAAAGCAAAGTTAATATCTTTATTCAGTTTATTCAAATTAGTGATATTCTAAGGCCAGCAGAGTTTCTTTTCTATGTTCTTAACTTTTACATTTAGGAAACTGGTCTAGATTTTGAGCAGTGAATCTAATGGACATGAAGAAGGTTGCTTAAGCATCTTGACTTGTGGTTTGACTGCCTGTGTCAGCCTAGCCTTGAGATGTGTTGATCAAATCAGTGAAGGTCAGCCTTTCTCTTCCTACCTTAATCTCTCCATTTTTAATTTAAAATCTTGCCTATTTTCCTTTGATTGGTGCTCTTTGGGGTGTTTTGTGTCTTTCGAAGTCATGAAACCCAAGCAGGGGGTCTGATTAGAAGTACTAAGCCTCACAAAGAAGGATAGGGAATAAGAGTTGGTAATTTGGGAGCCACATTTGATTACACAGACATATTCAAAACCGTTAGATTCTATAATGTGGATACCTGGGCTACTGGCACCCAGGTGAGAAGACACGTCTGTAACTGAACGTTTAAGGCTTTGTTGGAAAAAGTTGTGGAGAGTTTTATTTTAGGGAATGCACTTCCCCCAGAAGCACCATCAGACTGGAGAGATTGTACATGGTGCCTAAGGATTTCTTATTTTGTCTTCTGCATTATTTGTTAGAAATAGTAGGAAGGGAATGACATTTTTTATTTTATTTTTTTGAGACAGGGTCTCAGTCTGTCGCCTGTGCTAGAGTGCAGTAGTGTCATAGGTCACCTCAAACTCTTGGGCTCAAGTAATCCTCCTGCCTCAGCCTCCTGAGTAGCTGGGACTACAGGCACACACCACAACACCCAGCTATTTTTTCTATTTTTTGTAGAGACGGTCTCACTGTTGCTCAGGATGGTCTTAAACTCCTGTCCTCAAGCAGTTCTCCTCCTGCCTCAGCCTCCCAAAGTGCTAGGATTACCAGCATGAACCACTGCACCCAGCCACAATTTTTGAATAATGAACATGTTAGAGAACTTCCATCATTTTATTTTTATTATAAAACTTAATCATGAAAGCACTTAAGGTTTTAGATGTATAACAAACAAGGTTCCCCCTTTTTTAAAATTTTATTTTAATAAGGCTTTCCTTTTCTTAACTGTTTCTGGGAAAATACTCATCCAGTTAGCAGAATAATAATTTTTTATGTCATTTTTTAATAGAATATCTTTTTAGCAGTATCTTTGGTCATTGACTTTTAAGTGTATGCCTCCTTTAAGATGTCGATTTGCTTAATTTTTATGAAAATACACATCTCTTGGCATCTTTGTAGATCCCTTTGTTTGGCTAAGAAGTATTATAATAAACTTGGGAGGTACTAGAAATGTCAGAAGACCCCAAGTATTTCTAGTGATTGCAGATAACCTTGAACTTAGGGATTGATCCTATAGTTGCTGTAAGTTGCATAGCCTCCTGCTGCCACAGACTCTGTGCTGTGCCCTTCTTTCTCATGCTACTGTCTCGCTCACATCTGTGGCTCCCCTCCAAGAAGACCAGCTTCATTCCCTAATCGTACATTTCCAGAAGCATCTTAAGGCTAAAGAGAGATTATTGATGGTTTCTGATAGATTTCTATAATTCTTCCTTTTGTCTGCTGCTAGTTAATAGAGCATGGAGTTTGTTTCAGGGCCTCATACCTAGTGTCTCTTTATCCCCCCAGAAAACAAAAGTCATTTTGGACTCCATTCCACTGATTGTGTGACAGAGGCCTTGCAGTCATATTTTTCTTGTCCCAGAAGTTGTGCCTATTGGCCATCCACAGAGATTGACCAGCATAGTCTCTTGCTATTTTCAAGGCTTTTTGCCAAATTATTTCCAAGCCAATAAGCCTTTGACCCTAACCTTCTTTGCGTGCTTTTTTTCTCCCAGTTCTGACTGAATTTATTTAGTTTTCTAGGCATTGGGCCAACTTAGGCAATAGGGGGCTTGCATAAGTTCAACAGGGAAGCATCTCATTCTTGACACACTGCCACCTACCAGTGTTTCCCCCCACGTTTTCACTTCGGAGAAATAAAGCATTTTGTCCGGAAGATCAGGCATTTACCCACAGATCTCTAAATTTAAACATTTTGTTCCAGAGAAAGAAAGTGTACGTTAATAACCTGTGCTTTTGGAGTAAGGCAAGCAGTGTACATTTTATGCCACAGTAATGAGGGAGGGTAACAAGCACTCTTTGGCTGAGAGACTCAAAGCTATGTTATCTGGCTCTTCGTCAGTATTATTTCTATACCAGTTCCTTCACTTTTTTTTTGAGACGGTCTCACTCTGTTGCCCAGGCTAGAGTGCAGTGATGTCATCATAGCTCACTGCAACCTCAAACTCCTGGGCTCAAGCAGTCCTCTTGTCTCTGCCTCCCAAGTGGCTGAGACTTACACCACCGTGCCCAGCTGTTTTTTTCTATTTTTTTGTAGAGACGAGGCCTCACTGTGCTGCCCAGGCTGTTCTCAAACTCTTGGCCTCCAGCGATCCTCCTGCCTTAGCCTTCCAAAGTTCCTTCACTTATTTTACCAAGATGGACAGTCCCAGCATTAGGGAGAAAGTTAGGGGGTTAAGAATGACCCACTGGGTCTGGTGCAATTGGGAATTAAGTCTAAAAACTTGGCCTTAAGAAGAAGAATTAACAATAGCTTCAGAAGAACCCTTGCCAATTATCCTAGTTGATAAAACCTTACAGAGCATCAAGAATTGTTGTCTTGCTAGGCATTGTGGTTGAGTGCCTGTACTCCCAGCTACGCAGGAGGCTGAGGCAGGAGGATCACTGGAGTCCAGGAGTTATCCAGCTTGGGCAACATAGCGAGACCCCATCTCTGAATTTCTGTTTTTCCCCCTGAGAGACACCCCCCCCCCCCTTCTGCCCACTCAGATGAGCAGGACCACATTTCCAAAGGCCCATCTCAGGCCTCGTGTCCTGCTTTATCCTGGTATAGTAAGTAGACGGAACATTTGTTGTATTTTCAACTTAAACACTATTTTGTGGTTTTGTTACATAACTGGTATAAGATGGAATTGCCTCTAAGAATTTGAAACTCAATATTGTGAGGTTTAAAGCTAAAAGGAAAAAGTAACATCAAAGTCACGTAAAATGTAAATTCTGCCACAATACCAGTTTACCATATTATTTCTGATAGCAAAAATTCCAGCAAAAGCATTTTTAAATGGGCTTTTATTACTAACATAAACATGGCTTCACAGAATATATAATTATTTGTTTTTTTTTTTTTTTCTTCCTCCACTCTTCTCCTCACCCCACCACCTGTGCTTCCTGATTTCATGAGAAGAAAATGCTGAGCCAGATCTGGATGACAATGAGGATGAGGAGGAGCCTGCTGTGGAAATTGAACCGGAGCCAGAGCCCCAGCCCGTAACCCCAGCCCCACCCCCCGCCAAGAAGCGGAGAGGACGACCCCCTGGTAGAACCAACCAGCCCAAACAGAACCAGCGTAAGTTGCCCTGCTCCACTTAGGAGGCTGGTTTCCCCTCCCCGCACATGAGGGAACCAGACGGGTCCCTGTTCTTTGGCAAGATGGGAACTAAGCCATGAGAACAAGTTACAGTCTCATCAGGAACAAACTCTCAGGAAGTGATTTTTTAGGAGTTTTTACTGAGGAACATCTGAGGAAGTCTCTAGAGGCCTGTTACATTTCAAGGAGAACAAGTCCAGAGTGGAAGGGTACTTATGTTCCACAAGATGGGTATTGGTAACGTGGGTGGGTTTTGCAAAACAACCAGCGTCACAGTCAGCTGGCAGAATTGATATGGTAACGCGTGAACAGGAGCCAAATCTTAAAGGATGGGCCTTAAAACAATGTCTGTGCTGAGATTGCCCTTCCTAAGAAATTCTGGCCTGTGCATTACTGGCCTCCTGGTTTATGGGAGGACATGGCAGAGGTGTTCACCCTCCACCGCCCACCCCAAAGGACAGCAGACTTGGGGAGATGCAGGTCTCCACGTTCCTACTCATGTGTCTCTCTAGATCTCCTGAGAGCTGACAGTTTATTTGGTTTTTGATTTTTTTTTTTTTTAATTTCAGCATATTATGGGGGTACAGATTTTAAGGTTTCAATAAATGCCCTTTCCCCCCTCCCCCCTTGATTTTTTTTTAAACAAATGCAGGTTTAAGCTTTTTTTATTTAATGTTCTCCTGGAGCCCCATGTTTGTCACAGAAAAGGAAGTTAAGTGTAGATCCTGAGTCCAACCCTCTCCCCCTTACACACACTGGAGTGATCAAACTGGTGGGAGGGCCCTGGGTGTGGAGCACTGCAGGATCAAAAATGTCACCTTGCTGTTAGGTCGGTCACCTGCACCATACACTCTTAAGTCTTCTTAGTCATGTGTTGTCTGCACTTTTTGCCTGCCTCTCATTCTTTTGCAAAGACTAAATGTATGACATGAAGGGAAAACTAAGGATTTTAACGTGTAATTTGGGAGGTGTTTGAAGGTGACCATCAGCATTTTGTTCTTTGCTAGAGTAGAGTATTGGGGATTTATTTTATGTGGCCACATTTTGGATCTTTTAAGTCTTTTTTGTTGGCTTTCTCTGTATCACTACTAAGGCCTTCCTATATTGCAGACATCCCCTTCGCTGTCGGGTCTAAAAGAACCTTGTAATCTTTGGGGGCTTTAATGTAGGTTTGTTTTCTTTGTGCTCTTCTTTGCCAGCAACAGCTATCATTCAGGTTGAAGACCAGGATACAGGTGCAATTGAGAACATTATAGTTGAAGTCAAAAAAGAGCCAGATGCTGAGCCCGCGGAGGGGGAGGAAGAGGAGGCCCAGCCAGCTGCCACAGACGCCCCCAATGGAGACCTCACGCCCGAGATGATCCTCAGCATGATGGACCGGTGATGGTGGGGCCTCGCGAGTCGCCAGGACTGCTCTGGGCTGTGTTTCAACGGCCCACATCTTAATTTTTCTCCCTTCTTTCTTCTTTTGGCTTTGGGAAAAGCATCATTTTACACCATTTTACCAAACATACTGAGAACGAAAACTTCAAGGATGATGTTAGAAAAAATGTGATTTAACTAGAACTTGCTGTCTGATGTTAGCAAATCATGGAATGTTCTGAGTCCCTGAGGGTTCACTTTGAAATGCTGAGGACAGTGGTGACGCCTCGCTAGTTTTCCTAGATGGAGACAGAGACACTGACCCCCCTCTCTCTCAAATGGTAAACCACTCCAGGATGGCCACCAGGTTTCCCAGAGTTCTATGGTCTTCTTCCCAAGAGAGTTTTTAATTGTAAATGCAGACTTGGGAAGGACTTAGACTTTTAAACTCTTTTTTGCTTTTGCTTTTCCCTGACTCCTTTTGCTTGGAGTCAGCTGCACACCAGTAGTATGGCATGCTACGATCGGTTTCTGTCCTGAAAGCTTTGCCTCTTTCTTGGCAAAGTTTCTGGTATGGTCAAGCTTGTAAATAACTTTTTTTACATTTTAATCTTTTCCATTAATTAAGAGGTTGAAAAGAAGTGCAGTGTAAGAAAACCCAGCATTTTAATTACTTGCAAATTAAGTTACCACAGACTCTAGTGTGCGAATGTTGACGAGGAATTGGATCACAATCATGTAGCAGAACAGCACCCAGACTGCTGCCTGCTGGTGACGGACACCCACGTGGAAGATCATGACTTCCAGCCCATGGAGCCAGCATTTGAGCCTTGTGCGACTGATTTTCAGTTATGATTTCCCATCGACATTTTCTTTGCTGTTTGTAGCTGAATGTTGTTTTATAAATCCTCTGTTAGAGCAGAAGGGTGATTATGAGTGGGTCACAGCAGCCCTTACAAGCTGGGCCAGAAAATTTCACTAGGTCAGTAATTTAAACTTTGGATCTTTCAAAAAAAAAAAATAATGTGAAGCAAAACCAACTAAAAAGTGATTCTTGCACATGAACTATCACATGTTTAAAATGTGTTTTTTAGAGAGCCTCAGTCTTACTGATTTCAACACTTTTTTCTTCTGTGTATTGCTTTTAAGAGAGCCATCAGTTAGCTATCAGACTCTAGGTTGATGCATTTTGTACTTAGCTGTACTGTGTGATATTTTTCATTATTTTAGGACGCCACCATGAGACCTGTAATAAAATATGTAATGGGGTTGAAAGCTGGGGAGGAGGATCTACTGCTGTACAGCTAATAAATCATAACAGATTAACAAGTGCTCCAAAGACTGTCTTGCGTGATTCCTGCCTGTGGGAGGGCGGGCGGTGGGGGCGGGCTGTGTACATGGCTCCAGGCTGTGCAGGCCTCTGCCTTTCAGAGGCAGCCTGTAGTCCCTGGGATGGCACATCTTAGCCACGGGAAGAGATGGTCTTGGCGGGTGACAGGTACTGAGTGCATCCTGCTTTGACTTTTAACTCCCCCACAAGTGTGTGGTGAGTAGATGGACAGCTGCCGCCCTCTGTGATACACTTTAGGAGTGGGTGTCCTGTGTGCAGAGCAGGCGGGCCACAGAACTGTCTAGAGTGAAAGGAGCTGATGGGAAGCTCTGTCCTCAGGATCTCAGCTCAAGGAGGGCTGGGATCAGTACTTGAAGTTCTGCCGCATATGGGGGAACAGAATCTGGGCCCAGCGTACCCTAGAGAAGTTCATTTGAAAGGGGAGGCATATGAACAACGGCCAGGCTGTGAGGAGAGACGCCTAGATAGTATAGCTGGGGCCTGTAATCCTAGCACTCTGGGAGGCCGAGGCGGGCAGATTGCTCGAGGTCAGGAGTTCAAAAGCAGCCTGAGCAAGAGCGAGACCACGTCTCTACCATAAATAGAAATTAATTGGCCAACTGATAAATATAGAGATAAAAAATTAGCCGGGCATGGTGGCACATGTCTGTAGTCCCAGCTACTCAGGAGGCTGAAGCAGGAGGATTGCTTGAGCCCAGGAGTTTGAGGTTGCTGTGAGCTAGGCTGATGCCATGGGGCTCTAGCCCAGGCAACAAAATGAGACTGTCTCAAAAAAAAAAAAAGTATCACTGCTTGCGAGAACCAGGGAAGACCAACGGAAAGGCAGTGATGTACTAGGAAGCTTACGCATTAGTGAAAATCATACTGCTGTTGGCCATATCTGGGCTGATTGCTTTGGCAAGCCCATTTTAGGTGAAAGCTTTTTTTTGTTTTTGAGACAGGGTCTTGCTCTGTCCCCTAGCTAGAGTGCAGTGGTGTCGTGGGCTGGGCTCAAACAATCCTGCCTCAGTCTCACAAGTAGCTGAGACTATAGGTGTGCATGACCACACCGGGCTAGTTATTTTTTTTTGTAGAGATGGGGTCTCACTATGTTGCTCAGGCTGATCTCAAACTCCTGTCCTCAAGCAATTCTCCCACCTTGGCCTCCCAAAATACTGGGATTATAGGCAAGAGCCACCTCGCCTGGCCTGTAGGATTTCTTTAACCAGAATTCCAGTTTACCAGTTTCCAGTGAGAAGTAGCAAAGAACAAGTGCGTGTACCTTTTGGCTGCTTTGTGAATGTCTGTGCAGTCAGGTCTCCCAGGGAAATGGAACCCTTGGCCTCCTGGGTCCTTGGGACTCGGCCAGGCAGCCCCCTGAGTGCCCCTGGTACAAACAACCCACACCTTCGGCCCTGACCCAGCCTGAACCTGATGAGAGCTGAAGACCCTCTGCTGCACATTAGGGTGTCAGGGCCCATCTGGCATTTTTTCTGTCCTTCCAAAAGTTCATGGATCCCCCAACAGGATTACAGACTCCAGGTTCAGAGCAACAGGACAGGACTCCTGGCGTTGTGAGAGAATCAGGCGCACCTCGCTTCACAGACTCCCTTGGGCTTTGGTGGGGACGGGCCAGGGTGGGCTGCAGGGATCCCCGGGCGGGCAGCGCCCCCTGGTGTTCGCGTCAGGGAGTGCGGGGCGGGGTGGAAGTTGGGGGCGAGGAGCCCCTGGAGGCACGCGACACGCATGACCCTCCCGGCCACACCACTGCCCGGCCTCGTGACTACTCTGGCGGAGAAGCTCCTGCTCGACGGGGCGGGCGGGCAACTGGGACTCGTGCCCCCTCCCACAACCCCAAACCCGGGCGAGCTCTGCGCGAGCCCGGGCCGGGGAGGGGCCAGCCGGGGGCGGCCTGGCAGGAAGCGGCGCGTACCTTCCGCCGCAGGAGGAGCAGGTGGCTGCAGTGCGGCTCGGGACCCAGGCTTCCTGTGTGCGCTCCGTCCGCTGCTGTTTCCCGCCCCGGAGCTCGTCGGGCCGTCCCGGCCCAGCCTGGTCCCATGGCCCAGACCCCCGACGGCATCTCCTGCGAGCTGCGAGGTAAGCGCTGGCCCTTCCCACCTACTTGGCTGGGAGGAAGCAGCGAGGACCCAAAACCAGAGGCCCACCCAGCGCCCTGGCGGGGCTCGGCCAGAGGTTCTCTCCGCTCCTCCAGACGGAGGATCCGCCCCACTCCAGCCTTGCTGGCACACAGATGAGCCCCAGGGCCCCCGCCTGGCACAGACTGCGGGCACGAGTTGCCTTCATGGGAGGACTAGAATCACCCAGAAGGCTGCCCTTCCACAGGAGAGATCGCCAGGTTCCTGTGGCCCAAGGAGGCAGAGCTGCTGCTGAAAACCTGGCTACCCCAGGAGGGTGCTGAGCGGAGTTATGTCCTGGTATGGTGGGCAGGGGCAGAGCCTGGGAGGCAGCTGGGCCCAGCAGAAAGAGCCTCCTGCCCTGCCTAGAGCGTCAGAGTCTGTCTCCACAGGTGCTGCTGCGATGGAGAGTCTACCTGCTCCACACCTGCCTCCCTCTGAGAGTGAGTCCCAGGGCCTGGCCCCTGCGACCCTTGCCCTCCAGCTACCTTGGCAAGACGCTGCATCTGCAGAGCCTTGTCCTTCTTGTCCTTGTGGGCTGTGTCTTGCCACCAGCCCCGGGCCCCGGGCAGCAGACGGGAGTGGCGTCTAGGGAGGTCGGGCTCCAGGCCTGGGCTCCTGAGGGCGGGGCTCGGGCCTGGTTCCCGCTGACCTAGACGCTCCGCAGGTGGACTGCACGTTCAGCTACCTGGAGGTCCAGGCCATGGCACTACAGGAGACACCCCCTCAGGTAAGACATCTAGTAGCCCACCTGGGCCTGCGGCCAGGTCTTCCTTCTGTCACCACCCACCTCCACACATGAAGCCAAGGCCCAGTAGCTGTCCCTCCCAGGTCACCTTTGAGCTGGAGTCCCTGCCCGATCTGGTCCTGGAGGTTCCTGATGTGGCTGCCCTGGAACGGCTGGCCCAGCATGTGGCTGTGGCCATCAAGAAGGTCTTCCCTCGTTCGACCCTTGGGTGAGGCCCAGTAACTGCCAGGGGCGGGCAGGGGAGGAGGGCAGCGGATGCTCCAGGTGGGCACAGATGGGCTGCTTCTCATCCGGGGGCCAGAAGTCCCTTGCCCCTTCTCCTTTGCCCCTCCACAGGAAGCTATTCAGGAAGCCCACACCCCCCTCCATGCTGGCTCGGCTGGAGAGCGGCCACCCCTCAGAGGGCAGCGCCCCCTGCAGCCCCTGTGGTAA
Organism: Mirza zaza; assembly: GCA_008750895.1. Classification (NCBI taxonomy): domain Eukaryota; kingdom Metazoa; phylum Chordata; class Mammalia; order Primates; family Cheirogaleidae; genus Mirza; species Mirza zaza. The sequence goes on along the minus strand of VSMD01012360.1, from coordinate 58,558 downwards.
GGGCCAAGCCAGGGTCCCCCTACAGCCCCAGACCCCCGGAGTTGGGGAGCTCCCAAACTGAGCAGGGTCACCCTGGTCACAGCCACTGCCCAGCCTGGGTCTGCTCTTCCTCCATCTCTGACCTTTTGTCTCTTTCCTTCCCTCCATTATACCTGTCACCTCCCCAGGTGGCTTCTTGGAGACTTACGAGGCTCTGTGTGACTACAATGGCTTCCCTTTCCGAGAAGAGATTCAGTGGGTGAGGGTGGGGCCCTATCTGGGGGGTTCTGGAGACATCTGGTCCCCCCTGTGTGCTGAGCCCTTCCCTACCCCTTGTGGCCCTAAGGAAATTGTGAACACTTTCTTATCCAGGATGTGGACACCATCTACCATCGTCAGGGCTGCCGCCATTTCAGCCTGGGGGACTTCAGCCACCTTGGCAGTCGGTATGTGGCCTGCCTGGAAGGGGAGAGGAGAAGATTCCAGGACCCGGATTCCTGGGCGTCAGCCTCCCCGTGGAGGGCCCTGAGCTCTGGCCCTGCTCCTTCCCCCACCCAGGGACCTGGCCTTAAGCGTGGCTGCCCTGTCCTACAACCTGTGGTTCCGGTGTCTCTCCTGTGTGGACATGAAGCTGGTGAGGGGTAGGGGCGAGGACGAGCCCGGGCATGAGGGCCGGGGCAGCCCACTGAGCCGCCACCCTCTGTTCTCAGAGCCTTGAGGTCTCAGAGCAGATTCTGCACATGATGAGTCAGTCTTCCCACCTGGAGGAGCTGCTGCTGGAGACCTGTGGCCTGAGGGGGTGAGGGGGCGAGGCTGGGGGCTGGTAGCCTGGGAGGGGTCGGGAATCCAGGGTCAGAGTCTCACACCTGGGGTGTGGTCCCCAGAGACTTTGTCCGGCGACTGGCCCAAGCACTGGCAGGACACTCAAGCTCTGGGCTCCGGGAGCTCAGCCTGGCGGGGAACCTGCTGGATGACAGAGGTATGGCTGAGCCGGGGGAGGAGAACCACAGGGGCTGGTGGCTGGAGGAGGTGAGACTCACGTGGCTGGCCCATCCCCCAGGTGTAGCTGCGCTCAGCAGACACCTAGAGCATCGTCCAGGAGCCCTGAGGAGACTCAGCCTAGCGCAGACAGGGTTGACACCTCGAGGTAGGCAGGATGGGGTAGGTGCAGGGAGAGGTGGGGTTGCCTGACTGCTGAGCTTTCCCCCGACCCCCACCAGGAATGAGGGCTCTGGGCCGGGCACTGGCCACCAATGTTGCCTTCGACTCCGCCTTGATTCACCTGGACCTTTCTGGGAACCCTGGGGCGCTGGGGGCCTCCGAGGACAGTGGGGTGAGTGGCTGTCTTCAGGGTTGGAGCTTGGCGTGGCCGCAGGCAGTGGGATGTCAAGATGCCCCAGCTAAGCCATCCCGGCCTTCCTCCCACTCCTGTCCTTCCACCAGGGCCTCTATAGTTTCCTGAGCCGTCCTAATGTTGTGACCTTCCTGAACGTCGCAGGCACCGACGCCGCCCTGGACACTGTGAGGGGTGGTCAGTGGGGGGTGATGGGCAGGGCGCGGCGGCCCCAGCAGGGCAGGACTGGAGGGTGGGGGCGGGCGCGGGCGCGGGGCGGGCGCGGTCCTCCTGCGGGTGTAGCCGACATCCTCCTTCCGCAGCTCTTTGCGGCGCTGTCCTGCGGCTGCTGCACCAACCTCAGCCACCTAGATGCTTCGAGGAATGTCTTCTCCCGCACGTAAGGGGACCTCTGGGGCGGGGGCAGGCTGCCCGGAGCCGCCTCCCCGCGCCCGCAAGCCCACTTCCCCACGCCCCCACCAGGAAGTCCCGGGCCGCGCCGGCCGCGCTGCAGCTCTTCCTCGGCCGCACGGGGACGCTGCGGCATCTGAGCCTGGCGGGCTGCAAGCTGCCACCAGACGCGCTCAGGTAGGTGTCTCTGCCCACGGTCACGCCCCCGCGTGTGGGGCCACCACCCAGGCCAGGCCTCCTGTGTCTTCTCTGGTCCTATCGCCCCTGCAGTCGGGCCCCACCTTCCTGGTTTTCGTTCCCACCCCGGGGTCCCCTTTCCCAGCTCTCGCCACCCCCTGTGACATCCTCTCCCAGGGCACTTTTGGATGGCCTCGCGCTCAACACGCACCTCCGCGACCTACACTTGGACCTCAGCGCTTGTGAGGTGAGCGCCCAGCCCGGAATGTGAACACGCGGGGGCCCACACTTGGGAGTGGGGCTGGGAGGCGGGAGAGCCGGGCTGTTGGCCGCCTGCCCCGCCCCACCTGTGGCCTGAGTGCGCCCCACCTTCCACCTCCAGCTGCGCTCGGCCGGCGCCCAGGTGATACAAGACTTAGTGTGCGACGCAGGCGCCGTGAGCTCCCTGGATCTGGCGGATAATGGTCAGGTCCCCCGGGAAGTCACCCTCCCCTCATCGGCCTGATTCCCAGCCCCCACCCTACCCCCTAACCTCGCCCTGTGCGTGACCCGAGTCACCCCCAGGCTTCGGCTCGGACATGGTGACTCTCGTGCTGGCCATCGGGAGGAGCCGGTCCCTGAGACATGTGGCTCTTGGAAGGAACTTCAACGTCCGGTGCAAGTGAGCCCCCACCCTACTCCCGGGCCTCCCAGGCAGCACCCCACCACCCCGGTCGCCACCCCCAACCGTGGCCCCTGCCCACAGGGAGACCCTGGACGACGTCCTGCACCGGATCGTCCAGCTCATGCAGGACGACGACTGTGTGAGTTCACGGGACCTTGCGGGGGCCAAAGGCAACAGACACCTTCGACCCTTCCGCTTCTTGTTCCCTCAGACCCTGTGACCCGTCCTCCTCCTTGTTGACCCTTGACTCCAACCATCAAAGACTTTATTTTAACTCCCAGCCTCTGCAGTCTCTGTCCGTGGCTGAGTCTCGGCTGAAGCTGAGCGCCAGTGTCCTACTCCGGGCCCTGGGCTCCAACCCTAACCTGACAGCGCTGGATATCAGCGGCAACGCCATGGGGGACGTGGGCGCCAAGTTGCTGGCGAAGACGCTGCGGGTCAACACGAGGCTCCGGTGGGCGGGGTCAGCGGGTGGGGCCAACGGGGAGGGGCGTGTCGGGCCAAGGGGCGGGGCTAAATGCGGCGCAGCCTAAGGAGCGGGCTGGGGGCCAGGCCAGCGTTGGGTGGGGCCTCGCGGAGCTCCGTCCGCGACTGAAGCCCGGCCCGGCCCAGGTCTGTGGTCTGGGACCGGAACAACACTTCTGCTCTGGGCCTGCTGGACGTGGCGCAGGCGCTGGAGCACAACCATAGCCTGAAAGCCATGCCTCTGCCACTCAACGACGTGGCCCAGGCGCAGCGCAGCCGCCCGGAACTGACAGCACGTGCAATCCATCAGGTGGGCCTCCCTCCTCCCCTTTCCTTTTCTGCGCCGCCGTGGCTCCGTTCTCTGCTGTTTCTCAATATACCTTGTCCCCAGATCCAAGCCTGTCTCTTGAGGAACAACCGCGCGGACCCTGCCTCTTCTGACCGCCTGACCCACCTTCAGCCACTGAGTCTGGTTTCAAACCCCTCTGAGCAGGTCAGTGTCCCCTCCCCCAACCTTGATTACTCACAGGAGGTAGGGCACGGGGAAAGCTGTAGCACCTGGGGGCCTCCATGAGTCTGAGGGTCTGGCTTTCCTGGGGCCAGGGTGCCTGAGTCCTGCTGTTCCAGACAAAGTCCCTCTCCTTGGTCTGGAGACAACCAACCGCTCCTTACATAGCTCTGCAGATGACATCCCTGGCTGCCTTACTTTAAGCATGTAAACAGGCTCTCCTGTTAAAGACCAGAGTATTTAAAAATCCTCCCTCAATTTCCCTGCTTGTAGCCTCATCTCTGACTTCTCAGTCACAGTGCTCCCTGCCCTCTCCACTGACCTGTGTGTGGCCAAACCCAGCAGCTCCTTCTCTGGCTCCATCTCCTTCCACTACCTTACCCGTTGGAAGTGTTCCCAGCTCTCCATTCCCAAACCCCACTTTTCTCCTAAGCTACAGCACCCAGACATCCTGATCCAGACATCCTGCTGGGGTTTCACACTCCACACATCTTCGGGTGATCTCATCGTTTCCCACAAACCCTATCCTCTACCCTGGAGCCCAACCAATCTCCCTGGTGCCCACAGCCACCACATGCTGTGGACAGAGGTTTGGGCATCTTTCCATGTCACTCCTGGTTACACTGGAACCCTTACAGTCTTCCTTGGACTTGCCTCTAGAAGAACTCTCAAACACGCCGTTCCTCACCACCCCCACCCCCGCCCCAGTCATCGCTTGTTCCCCCTGGTGCCTCCTCTCTTCTCCATGGATCCTTCCTCCCATTTCTCACCACCCCCCAGGCCACCTCTATGTGGATGGGGAACAGACTAAGCTTCTAAAACACAGACATGGCTTACAGCTCCTTTCCTTCCTATTCTGGGCACTAAGACATATGTATAAAGTCCCTAAAATGAACCAAAGGAAGAGATACTGCTCTCCCTCCTTGAACCGATAGAGTTCCTAAGTGGCTGGCCTAATAGTGCCAGCTTCAGGATGTCACTCACCCTGTCAGAAACTCTGGGAGGAAGGCAGGCAGGGTCTGGGTGACTGGGAGGGGGCTAGGCTGGAACTGATCCCTGATGTCCCTCAGGAAGTGAACGAACTATGTCAGTCGGTGCAGGAGCACATGGAGCTGCTGGGCTGTGGGGCTGGGCCCCAGGGTGAAGCCGCTGTGCACCAGGCCGAGGATGCCATCCAAAATGCCAACTTTTCTCTCAGTGTAAGCACTCCCCACTCAACGTGAGGACTGTCCCCCACCTAATCAGGTCAGTTAGCAACTCCTTTTCCTCCCTGGCCCTCAGATTCTCCCCATTCTCTATGAGGCTGGGAGCTCCCCAAGCCATCACTGGCAGCTTCGGCAGAAGCTGGAGGCTCTCCTGAGACAGGTGGGTGAAGTCTGCCGCCAGGAGATCCAGGTGAGATGGTTTTCCTGCCCCAGCCCCACGTGCACCTGGAGGCTTGACTATGCTATCCCTGAGTTAATGTTCTGTGGGGGTTGGAGCCTGAAGCCAAGTGGCCTCGGCCCTGGCCACACCCTCACCATGCTCTGACCTTTGCTCAGGACTTCACTCAGGCCACACTGGACACAACAAGGAGCCTGTGCCCACAGATACTGCAGGGATCTGGCTGGAGGGAGCAGCTAGAGGGAGCCCTGGTGGGCTCAAGGGGCTTCCCAGAGCTGCTGCCAGAACAGCTGCTGCAAAATGCCTTCACTAGGCTCAGGTGGGCTGGATGGAGCTGGGCTGGGCAGGGCTAGGTAGAGCCGAGCCAGCCCACTAACCTGTGTCCTTTCCTACCTTCAGGGATATGCGGCTGTCAGTCACAGGGACCTTGGCAGAGAGCATTGTGGCTCAGGCTCTGGCGGGGTTGAGTGCAGCCCGAGACCGGCTGGTGAGGGGGAGCTTACACACACACATACACACACACACACACCCCTGGCCATCTGTCTTGCAGGGGCTCTGTAATGTCTTCTGCGGTCATGTACCCCAGGGCTCTTTCAGGCTTCCCTTAGCACTGATGGGATTGTGGCTGAGGCCCTACCTGCCCATCTTTGGCTGCCTGGTATTGCAGGTGGAGAGTCTGGCTCAGCAGGCAACAGGGGTGGTGCCCTCTGCCCTGCCCACACTGGATGGAGGTGAGCCCAGCCCCCTCGGGCCTGGGGAATTGGAAGGTCTCTTCTTCCCGGAGGAGAAGGAAGAGAAGGAGGCAGAGAAGGAGGAAGAGAAGGAGAAGGTAAGTGACCCTAGAACTTTAAATCTCCCCTCCTTGTTCTGGAGTGTAGAGGGTGAAAGGCATCTCTTCTGGGGTAGTGCTTCCCTGCTCCAGCCTGAATTTGTGCCCTCCCCACCAGGATGACAATCCTCGGAAATGGCCTGAACCCAGCCACGGTCTTCGCCCCGCCTCATCCATTCGCGGTAAGTCCGGGCCTTGGAGGAAAGGACCTGACACCTGGACGCTCATTCAGCCTTGCGGGGGCTGTGGGGGCACTCTCTAATGACTGGGCCAAGCCGGGACCCCAGTGTAACCTGCGAAGCTGAGGTCTGCTGTGGCCAGCATGGCGCGGGACGTGAGCACACTAGGGCCAGCACCCCGCTCCGCTTGCCTCCCCCGCCCCTTTCCCTGCCCCCAGGATGCGCATGCTTGGCAGCCGTGCGGAGCCGCGCGCTCGGGGCCGCGCTCAGCACCACGGACAGCGGCGGCGGCGGGGGAGGGGCGGGGGGCGGGCGGCGTAGCCGGGCCCCTCCCCGCACCCTGGGCTGGTCCCCCGCCGCCCTAGCGCCTCCGCCACCACCTCCCTGGGCTCAGCGCTCGGCGCTCTTCTGGTGCTCGCCCCTCAGGTGCTGCTGAGGAACCGGAGCCCGAGCTGGCGGCTCCGGGGGAAGATGCGGAGCCGCAGGCGGGGCCGTCCGCGCGCGGCTCTCCGAGCCCTGCCGCCCCCGGTCCCCAGGCCGGCCCGCTGCCTCGCATGGACCTGCCACCCGCCGGACAGCCCCTGCGCCATCCGACCCGGGCCCGGCCGCGGCCCCGCCGCCAGCACCACCACCGCCCGCCGCCGGGGGGCCCGCAGGTGAGCGTACCCCCCCACTCTGGAGCTCGTGGGGTTGGCGGTCGTGGGTGGCCCCGTCGTTGCTCAAGGGTGATGGCGGTCAAGGAGGTGGGCTGTCAGGGTGCAAGGCCATCTGGTGGTGCTGCTGCGGTCATAGCTTGGCTTCTTCCTGGCTACCCCATACCCCAGGTCATGCCCATGAGGAGCCATGGGTGTGTGGGTTTTGTTCGGGTGCGCCCGGGTGTAGGACTCCGCCACAGGCTGGCCCACTGCATCGGGGGATGTGCGAGAGAGGGTGTCCGTCCTGCCCTCCCTCCCGCTGGGTTACTGAAAGATGCTGGGCAGCCGGCTGTGGGGACAATCCTGCGTCTACTGCACAGGGTGTGCGCGGGGGGAGATGTGGGCTGGGCACTGGCGGGGGCAGTGGACACTGGCGGAACGGGTGGGGCGGGGGAAGCTGGCCTGAGGCCCCCCAGAGGGTCTGACGCAGCAGCCGGCGCCACTGAGCCGGCAGCAGGCCGGGCGGAGTGGGGGTGGGGTTGGGGTACTGCGGGGAAGTGTTTGGAACCGGAGCGGGTGGCAAGTGGAAATGTGTGACCCCAGGGGCATGTGGGTGCCAGCCTGCTGGTGACTAGGTGGTTCAGGGCGTGGAGGATACTGTGGGACAGGGACAGTGTGGGCTGGGTGTGTGTGCTGGAGCAGCTGGTGACGGAGTGTGGCAGATCCGGCATTTCTGCCCAGCAGCTGGACAGCAGGAGGGCTTATATCAGCAGCCCTCTAAGGTCATCCCAACTCTGGGATCTTGGAGTCACCCAGGCCAGATTGCTGGACTGGGGTGGGGGGAGAAGCTACAGTTGCACTCAACCCTGACCCCTGACCTCATGGTGTCCCCCAGGTGCCCCCAGCCTTGCCGCAGGAAGGGAATGGGCTCAGTGCCCGCGTGGACGAGGGCGTGGAGGAATTCTTCTCCAAAAGGCTGATCCAGCAGGATCGCCTGTGAGTGAGGGGCAGTTGCTAGGGGGGTGGGAGAGGGTGGGATGCCCCATGGCCTTTCTTACTCATTGCTGCTTGTCCCCACAGCTGGGCCCCTGAGGAGGACCCGGCCACTGAGGAGGGTGCCACTCCTGTGCCCCGTACACTGCGAAAGAAGCTGGGCACCCTCTTTGCCTTCAAGAAACCTCGTTCAACACGGGGTCCACGGCCTGATCTAGAGACCAGCCCTGTGGCGGCTCCCCGCACCCGAAAAACCACACTTGGCGACCTGCTGCGGCCACCAACCCGTCCCAGCCGTGGTGAGGAACCTGGTGGGGCTGAGGGGGGCATCAGCAGCCCTGACTCTGCCCGCAGGAGCCGGCCGCGATACACGAGGGACAGCAAGGCCTACTCCATGATCCTACTACCTGCCGAGGAGGAGGAGGCATCGCTGGGTACCAGACCCGACAAGGTAGGCCTGGTGACAAGGGGGTGAGGGCTGTTCTGGAACCCAGGGCAGTGGGCTCTCTCCTGACTCAGGCTTCTGTCCCTAGCGGCGGCCCCTGGAGCGGGGAGAGACAGAGCTGGCTCCATCCTTCGAACAGCGGGTACAAGTGATGCTGCAGAGGATAGGAGTGAGCCGAGGCAGCGGGGGTGCCGAAGGCAAGAGGAAGCAAGTAAGTTGGGGGACACAAGTGTAAAGCGAGGGGGCAGGTGGCAGTCTGTGGGTGACATATGTGACAAAGAGGAACTCATGGCACACAGATGGGTCTAATTGTCCCTCCTCTAAAAATAGTCATCAGATTCAACTTTTCTTCCCTCTTGGCTTCTGCCCAGGCCACTGATAACTCTTCCCTGGAGCTGGGAAAGTACTTCTGCAGGCCTAACAGAAATCTCACCTTGTCACCTATACTTTAAACAGCAAGTCCTCCAAGGGCTTCCTCTCAAGACAGTATATCTAGTCTCTTAACCCTGCTTCAAACCCTATAGGGTCTCAGCCCTGGTCACCTTAAACCTCACTGCCCTCCTCCCTTGGGTGCAAATCAGAGACCCACACGGTCCTGGGTCTCCCCCCACCCGCTTCCAGTCCCTTATTGTGGGTTCCACTAGGTTCTTCCTCAGCCATTCCCGCAGTTCCCTGGGGGCGTTTCCTGACTCTCTTCCATGGCCACCCTGCTAATGTCACTCTCTCATTACTAGCTCTACTAAGAACCACAGTCCTATGTACCATCCATTTAATAGCTTTTCAGGAAAAACACATATGAAGTGAGACTCAGCCTGAATTTAGAAACATTAAAGTGTGGGAAGTACATCACAAAATTAGGAAATCACATTATCTGTGTCTATGAATGTGCGTGCATATGGATGTTTCCGTGTGCCAGCTGTCCGCCAGCCCAGACTGAGTTCTGAGGGTTGGGACTGGGTTTGCCATGTTCTTGTCTTTTTGGACAAGGCTGGTGGGGGGTAGGGCTGATCTGACTGCTGTTTCCTACAGAGCAAAGACGGTGAGATCAAGAAAGCTGGCTCAGATGGTAAGTACATTCTGGGAAAAAGAAGGGTATCCTCAGAGATATCCCCAAGGTACTTGCTCTCAGCAGAGAGGAAGGGGAGAAGCCGGATTTCTCTTCCCCTCACCTCCAAGTATGGTGCCTGAGCCCTCCAGTCCCGCCTTGCAGGTGACATCATGGACAGTTCCACGGAGGCCCCTCCCATCTCAATCAAGTCCCGTACCCACTCTGTGTCTGCTGGTGAGTGAGGGCCACCGTGTGTTGGGGGAGGTGCAGGGACAGGTGGGCCTTGCTCAGACCCATCTCCAAGGCCTGGCCCAGGTTTTGGCTGACACCCTTCTCCCTGCAGACCCATCATGTAGGCCTGGCCCAGGGGGCCAAGGGCCTGAGTCCACCACCTGGAAGACACTGGGGCAGCAGTTGAATGCAGAGCTCAGGGGCCGTGGTTGGGGCCAACAGGATGGTCCAGGCCCCCCCTCCCCTTGTCAAAGCCCAAGCCCCCGAAGAGCCAGCCCCTCCCCAGACAGCCTGGGCCTCCCGGAAGAGCCTTGCTTGGGTCCCAGGAATGAAGGTAGGCAGGCATCTGAGATTCTTCTTCCCCAATCCTGGGCTGGAGTGGGGGCAGCTGTTGGGACCATCCCCTGATACCCTGGCCTCCCCCAGATGGCCAGCTGAGGCCTCGGCCTCTCTTGGCTGGGCGACGAGCAGTGTCTGTGCATGAGGACCAGCTCCAGGCCCCTGCTGGTGAGGGAGACACCTTCACTTGTGCTTGAGTGCAGGAGATGGGGGAGGGTGGGGCCCCTTTCGAGGCCTTGGTCCTTGGAAGGGGCCACCAGTGGTATGAGGGCTTGAGAAATCAGGGAGTCACAAAGCCAGGTGCAAGGGTTTGACAATTGGCCCTAGCTCCACCTCCCAAGGAGCATCCTTCCCAGGGGTTAGAGGGGGCAAAGGCCACTGTGTACACATGCCTGTGTGCACTGGAGATAGGGGACGGGTCAGGGATGGACAGCCAGCCAGCTCTTAGCAACCTACCCCAAGCCCTTTTACGTCCCTTAGAACGGCCCCTGCGGCTCCAGCGTTCCCCGGTCCTCAAACGTAGGCCGAAGCTTGAGGCACCCCCGTCCCCAAGCCTAGGTAAGAGGGGTTCAGGGCCCGTTGGGAGGGGGGAAAGAGTGCTTAGCCAAAGCCTGACCTTTCCTCTCCCCCATCACAGGATCTGGCCTTGGAACAGAGCCTCTGCCCCAAGAGCCCACAGAGCCCTCCAGCCCTGAGCAGAGCACCCCCTCCCCAGCCACAGACCAAAGAGACGGCGGCCCCAACCCCTGATCCTCTTCTCTCCTGCCGCATGAGATTATTTTATTAAAAAACTCAAAGGAAACAGTGTGTAGCACTAGTTGTCCACCCCCAATGTGCCTGCATGACCCTCACACCTGGGTCAGCTCAGACACCGGCTGTGACTCCATCAGAAAGTGCAAGGCCCAGGCCACAAGCTGGGGAGGAAGCCTGGGAAGAAACCATGGCTGCAGGTCAACGTAGCCAGGGACTGGTGACCAACAGAGTGGGGCAGCCCCAGGCACTCACCTGGCAGCTTGGACCTGGGCGCAGAGCGAGGTGCAGGGTGGCTCATATTTATACTGGAAGGCAGAACCATCACGATGCATCTTTGGGGGTTCCTGAAAGGGGTTTGCTGTCTGGGAAGGGACTAACAAGGACCTGTAGCCCCATCCAAGACTATCCCTCCCCCCAAGGCCTTCCCCATTCTACCTTCCAGGTGTGTAGAGGGACTATGCTTACCCAGACACGGCAGGGCTCCTGGACACCCTTGGTAGCTCTGGTCTTTGGAGAAGGCTGCCTGTTCTTGAGGGGCAACTCCAGCTCCTTGAATTCCAGGCTAGGTTTCTGGGCCGTGGTCGCATGGGCCTTGTGTGGACTAGAGACAGGGCCAAGGGGCAAGAGATTGTGGCTGGGGGGCAGAGGACCTGGGGCTGAGCTGATGGCTGGTAGGGGCTGGAGGCTGCCCTTCTGTGCAGAGTCTGGAGCATCCAAGGACAGGGCAGGCAGAAGACTGATGCTGGCACCACTTTCTTCTGACACATGGCCGGATAATGCAGGGGTTCCTGGGGAGAAAGGGCTTCACTGTGGGCACAGCCCACTCAGCTCAGACCAGCTGAGCAGCCTGTGAACTCGGGCAGGACTACAGGGACCGTGTTCATCCTCCACCCACTGTGCACCATTTCCCAGCATCCTGTGCAGCCAGGAACAGACTGATAGCAGTGGCCTGAGTGCCACCTCACCTGAGGAACTGGGTGAGGAAGAAAAAGAGATCGGGGTCAGAGATATGTCCTGCAGAGCTGGCTCTGGTGGGGGCAGCTCAGGACCTGGGGGTTCAGGGAAGGCTTATCAGCACTGTGCACATTGGGCCTCACATACCCCCCAGGACCTCTTTAGTCCCTCTTACCATGTGTCCTCTGACCAGGGTCCAGAGAGCTAAGAATTAGCTGGTCATTCTCAGATATGTGCAGCAAGAAGCTGGGGACAGTGTACACGGTTTCTCCCTGTGGGACATAAACTCTCAGCCCGGCTCTTTCCCAACCCTTCACTCTGACATCTCCCAAGGGAAGTCCCAGACTGACCGTGGCCCCACAGCGTAAGGCAGCCCAGCGGGTGAGAGGGGGTGCTGTGCAAGGACCTGCCAGCTGCAGGCAGCTCTCAGCCAGGCGCACTAGCGCCCCCTCATGCTCCTGGTCTTCCTGCATCTCATCCAGAAGCTGGGACAGTGATAGGCCTGGGGGCAGGGGACCAGAGAATGGGTGCAGGTTCAAAGAGGAGGAAGGGTAGGGTGGGGGGTAGGAGGGCTTATGGGGAAGCAAGAGATTAAGGCTAGAGAGACCATTCCACAGTGAATTAGGGTCATTAGTCAACCCCTACCAGTACCTGCACTGGGGGTGGTAGACTCTGAAAGGTGCTCCCTACAGGAACAAAGCAGACAGGCGTCAGGAACCATCCTGAGGTCTGTCTACCCAGAGATGCCATCCCCTGATCAGACCACACTTGGCCCCAGAGCCCGAACCCAGACTCACTCAAGGCAGGCACAGAGTTTTCTCTGAACAGCCGAGTCCTGGTTGCTGGAGAAAAGAGAAGGGTGATAGGCAGTCATGTCACCAGGGCCCAAGGCCTCTCTCCCTAAAGGCCCATGCCAACACCAGCCAGGCCTGGGTGGGGATAGCCGTTGGAGGACGGAGGCATTACTTACCAACCAGTCACCCGCACCCGGGGCTGCTCCGTGGGCAGCAGACTGAAACGGTCCACCTGGAGATAGAACTCTGCGGGCTGGAGTTCAGGAGCGGGTCTCAGGTGTTTTCACTAAGCACCAATCCCAGTCACCTGCCCAAGCCAGCCTCACCACTCACCGCGCTGCCTTCAGCGACCTGGACGCGCACCCCGCAGTCCCGCAGCAGCAGCAGCCGACCCTCTGTCCCGCAGAAGCCGAATTCCTTCTCCTCCCTGCGGCGAGCACGACATTCTTAACTTGGTCCCCTGCAACACAAGCCTCGCCCCCTCCTCGGGCTCAAACTTCGCGCTCTCCCGCTGGACTCCAATCTCCCGGAGTCCCGCGGCGCCTCTCTCACCAGCACGAGGCGTTCAAGGCCTCCCGCGTCACCAGACATCGGACACTGTGGGTCCCGTCGGAAACAACCAGCATGGCCCCGACGTCGGACGCGTCAGGGGCGGTGGACGGTCCTGGGGCCTCGGCCTCGGCCTCCTGCAGTACCTGAAAGCGGCGACCGGCGTCAACCCCCCCACCACAGGCCTCCGCCCCGGTCTCCGGTGGGGACTCACCTCGAGTAGCTGCCCGGCCCGTGGACTTGAGAGTGCCTCTGACCCCAGAATGAGCTCTCGAATCCAGGGCCGCAGGACCACGCTTCCTAGGCCTGCCATTTCCCGCGGCGGCACCCAGCGGGACACAGAACTCCCGGGTTTCCCGCGGGCGCCGCAGCCCCGCCTCTGGTCGGAAGAGGAAGCGCGAGCGGTTGGGCGGGACCCGAGGCTAAGGCCCCGCCCACGTGCGCATGCGCGCGCCAGCGCCCTGTTTGGGAGCTGGTGTGCGGAGTCCTGGTCGGTCGGCTGGCCGTCACTCCGAGCAGTGGCCAGGCGTTTGGGCCATTCGTCGAGACTCCCGTGGGATCGGGAAGGAAGGGAACAAGGGCTGGTCCAGATGGAGAGGGATCCGGGGCTGGAGGCTGTGGTCAGGTGTGGTCCGAGCGACTTAGCTCCAAGTCACTTTAAGCGCCGTGTGAGCCCGAGGGATTCAGCAAACATTTATTATGACTCCGTCTTATCTACAAAATGCGCGGTCTTGTGAGGCCAGTGGAAAAAACAGTACCGAGCACTCAATGTTACCTCCCTCGCTCTTCCCTCGGATTGGCTGAGCTCCTTGTCCCCGAGGAAGCGCGGATCATAGCGTAATGACGTCAGAGCTGAGGCTCTTCTCCACCCCCACCTCCGTTTCCTAGGAAACGTGTACTCCGCGTACCACTTTACGTCGCTGCCCTCTTGACGTCACGGTCCGGATGGGGGGGTGGGGCGAGTGCTGCCGTCAGGGGCGGGGTGGCTCCGGCGGGCCGGCCGGGCTGTGCACCTGCGCCTCGGCGGGCCGCCTGGGGCCGCGTCCCTGGCCCGCCCGGCCCCGCCATGGCCAGGCCGCAGAGGACTCCGGCGCGCAGTCCCGACAGCATCGTCGAGGTGAAGAGCAAAGTAAGGGCCCCTCTGGCCCCGGCTCCGGCCCTCCCAATTCCCTTTCTCCCCTTCCCGGCTCCTTGGTCCCCACCACCTCTTTCCTCCATCCTCCGCGTCCCACTCTCTTCTTCTGCTTGCCTTCCTCCATCCATCCTCCTTCCTTCCACTGCTGGCCTCCAGAGTCCCTCTGTGGCCTGGGTACCTGGAGGGCGGGGAGAAGACCTTGCCCTTGTACTGGAGCTGAGGTTTGGGCTTAAGGCTTAAGCTTTTGCAGTAGCCCTTTTCCCCACCCCTGCCAGCCTTCGACCTGTGGTGAGAAAAGGACGCAGGCTCTGTCATGACCCCTCCTCTCCCCCAACCCCTGGTCTCCAGTTTGACGCTGAGTTCCGACGCTTCGCGCTGCCCCGCGCTTCAGTGAGCGGCTTCCAGGAGTTCTCGCGGTTGCTGCGTGCCGTGCACCAGATCCCAGGCCTGGACGTGCTACTTGGGTATACGGATGCTCACGGCGACCTGCTGCCCCTCACCAACGACGACAGCCTGCACCGGGCCCTGGCCAGCGGGCCCCCGCCACTGCGCCTACTGGTGCAGAAGCGGGGTGAGAAGGATGGGATACAGTGGGCAGCCTTTGTGGGGTAAGGTGATGGGGCAGGTCTACAAGGGTTAGTCTATGCACGGTGCCCAAGCTTCACCCTCTGCAGTCCCTGCCCTTGGCCTGACCTCCAAGTGATAGAAAATAGCTACAGTGCCCCCTGTAAAGGGCCCAAGTGGGAGAGCAGGGTCTCTGATCTCAGCACCTCCCCTCTCCTGCAGCAGAAGCTGACTCCAGTGGCCTGGTTTTTGCCTCCAACTCTCTGCAGCGGCGCAAGAAAGGGCTCCTGCTGCGGCCAGTGGCACCCCTGCGCACCCGGCCACCCCTACTAATCAGCCTGCCCCAGGATTTCCGCCAGGTTTCCTCAGTCATAGATGTGGACCTACTGCCTGAGACCCACCGACGGGTGCGGCTGCACAAGCATGGTTCAGACCGCCCCTTGGGCTTCTACATCAGAGATGGCATGAGTGTGCGCGTGGCTCCCCAGGGCCTCGAGCGGGTTCCAGGCATCTTCATATCTCGCCTGGTACGTGGGGGCCTGGCTGAGAGTACAGGGCTGCTGGCAGTCAGTGATGAGATCCTTGAGGTCAATGGCATTGAGGTGGCTGGGAAGACCCTGGACCAAGTGACGGACATGATGGTGGCCAACAGCCATAACCTCGTTGTCACTGTCAAGCCTGCCAACCAGCGCAATAACGTGGTGCGTGGGGCATCTGAGCGTCGCACCAGGCGTCCCTCTGCAGGGCCTGGGCCTGCTGAGCCTGACAGCGATGAAGATAGCAGTGACCTGGTCATTGAGAACCGCCATCCTCCCTGTTCCAATGGGCTGTCTCAGGGATCCCCGTGCTGGGACCTGCACCCTGGCTGCCTACCTCCTGGTGCCCGCAGCTCTCTTCCCTCCCTGGATGACCAGGAGCAGGCCAATTCTGGCTGGGGGAGTGGCATGCGAGGAGATGGTGGTGGTTTCAGCCTCTGACAGGCAAGGATGCAGCCCTTTGCCGCTCCAGGCTGCAGGGACATGGCAGGGACTTCACAGTGGGAGTTTTTAGCTTGCTCATAAGGCTCTCTCAGCAAGGGGAACATTAAAGGTTTTCTATAAATGCAAGTGATGGTACTTCTGTGTCCAAACCCCAGCCTCCTCCGACCCCACAAACTTGCCTTGTGCTCTGGACGTAAGGCAAGAGTGGTAAACGGGGAGATCTTCCTGCAGTCAAAAAGCAGGAAGGCCGCTGAATGTGGCATTTTAGGGTAAGAAAAGCTCTTATGGAAACAAACCCCACTGTGTACAAAAGGTTTAATTTTGACAAAAGTGTTAAAAGGCTTGGATGGCCCTTCTGCAGCCACTGGTGGCTGGGAAGGGTGCTCTGGGGATATTGCCCACCACATTCCTCCTGTCTTTGGACCTCTGTTCTATGATATGGCCCGACCCTGCCCTTTACAGTCACGTGGTGATCCTCTTCATGGACCTCCCTGCCACTACCCCCACAAAAGGGCTCAGGCATCCATCTTCACGAAGACTTTGGGTCGGGAAAAGATCTTGATGGCCTCTTCTACCTGCACAAGCTTTCGGTCCAGCTCAGCACGGTGGCCCTGGGCTCTCAGAGAGTCTGCCCCAGCAGGCAGCAGTATCAGCTCACGCAGCAGCTGGCTCTGGCCTACAGGGGGCCCAGGAACAGTGAGTACTGGTCAGGGCTGTGTGGTCCCCGGTGGGCTCTCCAGCCAGCCCCCTTGTCTGAGTACTCACTCTGGAGCAGATTGCTCAGCATCTCCAGTCGCTCGTTCTCAGGCATGCGAGTGTGGCCAGGGGGCATGGCAGGGTCTGGCTGGCTTTGCTGGCGGGCCTCAGCCTCCCGTCGCCACAGATCCTTGCGCTCCAACAAGCTGTGGATGCACACGCTCAGGCTTGATGAACCCAGGGCAGAGGTTGGCTCCCACCCCCCACAGGTGCCCCTCACCCTGGGTTTGGGTAGTGGCACCTACTAACGGGGCACGTGGCCCTTCTGTGTGGCATTGTAGTGCTCCTGGGCTTGCCGCTGCTGCTCCAGCACCTGGGCAAGGACCTGCATCGAGCGGGAATGCCGCCGGGGGGCCTTCCTGGCAGCCTGGACGTTGTGACTAATGAAGTCCACACTTGGGCCTGGCCCCTGCAGGACATGGCCAACATGATGGGGGGCAGACAGCACTGTGTTGTGCTCCTGCACCCCTCCCTGCCCACCAGGATCCCTGTCCGCACACATCCTCTCACCTTAGCTTTAGAAGCTGGTGGGGTTAGCTGGGGATCAGGGACACGGGGCCGTGGGAGCCCAGGTCCACAGCGGGAGTGGGCCCGCAGGAAGTGGGTAGACTCTGTCCCAGAGGCAGGGCCAGGCTTCTGGAGGGCAGAGCACAGCAGAGAGAGAAGTCAGGCTGAAGTCAGTGTCTCAAGCCACCTGGCTCTCCTGTCCCTCGGGATCTTTTTTTCTTTTCTTTTGAGACAGGGTCTTGCTCTGTTGCTGGGGCTAGAGTGCAGTGGGATCATCATAGCTCACTGTAACCTCCAATTCCTGGGCTCAAGCCATCCCTGAGGACCTTTCTATCCCTACCCCACGGGCTCTTCCCTCTTGAAGGAGTACTTCTCATTAGCACATAAACCTGGGCGAGTCTCTCACATCTTTAAGAAAACAAATCACCTCTTCTACCTCAGTCCTGATCCAGCCAAGCTTCCTGACTCTAGCCCTGCCCCCAAGTTTCCCAACAGCTGGCCTCCAAGCCTTCATATCCAGGGGGGCACTTCCTTGGTCTCACTGTCCTCAACCTGATCATCAGTAACTCCTAGATCTCACTCCTGAGATCCAGACCCAAATATCCATCCATTTTCTGGACACACTCCCACCTCCTGCAGACCCACAAATGCTTCTGCCTCCACACATCCACACGTGCCCTCATCTTTTCTCACTGCTGTTCCTCCTGAGTCCTGGATAAAGGAATGGTGCCAACATCTACTGAAGACAGAACCCTCTCCCGGTACCCTCCCTGCCCTTCCCACTGTCCTTTTTTCAACCAATAAAGGTTGAAAAGTGGCTTAAGTGACCCTTTAGGTGGCCCAGCTGACTTCTTGGCCTAACCTCGCGCTCTTCTCCCCTCACAGTGAACTGTACCTAACATCTCCACTGCCCACATTCTCACTAGTCTCAGGACTTCTACCTGTGAGGGTCCATCTCTACGGAATGTTCTCTTCCACTCTTCCCTTGACTACTGCCTACTTGCCGTTCAGGATCAACCCATCCATCACGAGTTATAAAGCAGCCCCCAGCCCTACCCGGCAGCAGAGCCAGGTGTCCCTTAGTCTTCTGTGATGTTCCTCCTGCCCCATAACCCAAATCAGGGTATAACTGCCTATTGGCCAACAAGATAGACAATATTTCTGGCTCCCCAAGGCAGGTACCTGCAGCTGGGCCTTGACCTGGGACTCCACCTTGTCGTACTTTGGTGAGCGCCACAAAGCCTTCAGGGGCCTGGGCTGGCCCTGCTCTCGGCTTCGCTCCTGCTCTCTGAAGCGTCTCTGGATCTCCCTGATCCGCCTCAGGTTCTCCTTCTCATAGTCCTTAGGGCCTTTCCCTGGGGAAAAGATGCTGCCAGGCTCTGCCCTGCATATGGACCATGCAATCCAACTTCCACCAGTTCACACACAGGCCCACACCCTGCCCTCTACAGAAAAAGCTCTCGGATACCTCTATCTAAGTTAGACCCTAACACACACTCTACTTCATCACTTTGCTCCCCTCCTTACATAGTAAATATCTGTTGATTATTTTCTATATTTTATAGTAGACCATTCATCATCTCGTATACTACATTGGTCTCTTACTTGTTTATTGTTTCCCACATTGACTTGATGATGCCCATACCTGTCTTCAACCCAGTTTTCTTAGCACCTATGGTCCTGGCACACAGTAGGCACCCAATAAACGTTTCACTGACACATAAATGCATGAAGCAGAGCAAGTGGTTAGTAGGGACTTCATTTAGTTCACTCCTGCGAGGAAGTAGTATATTTTCTCCTCCTTTTATAGTTGGGGAAACTGACACACAGACAAAGCCTTCGCCCTGGTCAGGGAAGAAGGAACAGCCGCTTTTGATCTCAGCTTTTTGTTGTTGTTGTTGCCCAGGCTAGAGTGAGTGCTGTGGCGTCAGCCTAGCTCACAGCAGCCTCAAACTCCTGGGCTCAAGCGATCCTCCTGCCTCAGCCTCCTGAGTAGCTGGGACTACAGGCATGCGCCACCATGCCCGGCTAATTTTTTCTATATATATATTAGTTGGCCAATTAATTTCTTTCTATTTATAGTAGAAACGGGGTTTCGCTCTTGCTCAGGTTGGTTTCGAACTCCTGAACTCAAACAATCCGCCCGCCTCGGCCTCCCAGAGAGTTAGGATTACAGGCGTGAGCCACCGCGCCCGGCCTGATCTCAGCTTTTGACCTCCAACTGCTTCGCTGCCCCCTGTCCCAGGGACTTACGCTTGAGAGAAGGCCCTGGACCTAGGGAGATGTCCCCGAGTTGCAACAGCACGCCCGCAACGCCACGCTGGCCGTGCTCCAGGATCTCTCGGGCTCCGGGACCGATGAGCGGGCCACGAGGCGGGATAGCATCCAGGTCCTGGTCCGAGGTCAGCAGGTCCAGCTTCAGCGCGTTTCCTTCAAGGCGCCCTTGGGCTGTGGGGCCGGCGGAGTGTGGCGCTCAGGGATGGAGTGGGGGCCGATACCCAAACCTCGCACCGCCACAGCACCCCCCAACTCACCTGAGGCCGGCCGCCGGTAGTAGTCAGGGCAGAGCGTAGGGTCTGGGGGGATGGGCCCCGAGATGCGAGACGGGCCCTCGCACATGTCGCGCCCTGTAGCGGTGCACCGAGACCTGCCGAACTGCGCGCCTCCCACCCCTGACCCCCTCCCCAGCCCCACGCTTCCTTCCCGGATCCGGACCCCTGCCTTCCATTCCCAGTCCCCTCCAGCCGTTGGTCCTCGGCCCGCACCCGCACTCGCCGCCTCCGACCCCAGCCCACTTCCCTTCCCGCTCGCGGCCCCTCCCCCACAACGCTCTGGCAGGGGCTCACTTGAACAGCTTTGCCGCCAACGACGGGAGTCGTTGTTGCCAGGCAACACTGACTTCCGTCCAGAGGTCAGGGGTTCATAACCCTGGCGCAAAGCCTTCTGGGGCTTGCAGTTCAGCTGAGGGCAGAGGAGCGGCCGCCAGTCTGTCTTCCCAGCTCTACCATCACCTTCCCTCCCAGCCAGTCTACCGAGTCAGCGCGGGAGGCCACGGGTCCAGCCCCTCGGGGCCCGCTGTCCCCCAAGCAGCTGTCGAGGATGCACTGATTCCGCGCTGCCATGGCCTCAGCAGGGCCCGAGAGGCAACCAGGAGCCCAGGAGGCTGTGGGGCCGGCACAACTTGCAGAGGCGCCTAGTGGCCAGGCTCAGACCTCTGAGGTGACCATCAGACTGTCAAGCCTTCTAACACTTGTCCGTGGTGCTCTAACTGGGCCGAACTCTAACTGCCAGGCCGGGCTCTACAGGCGGGAACAGTGTGATCTGGTGCCCTTTATCCGGTGTTTGATATCTAATGGGTGTCCAATGACTGATCCCTATATCCTTTGCCTGGTCATGGTGACCGGTTACCTATGTGTCACCTCTAGTGTCCAGTGATGGGAGACCAGTGCCTGGTGCCAGCCCATGAAGCCTGCCAGACCCAGGGTGAGGACAAGTGTCCAACAGGCGCAGCCTCAGAGCCAGAGCTCCAGGAGGGACTCAAGCTGGAGGAAGAGAGGCTCAAGCCAGAGGTGGTGGCACTAGAGGAGAGAAGCCCCAGGTCTATGGCCTCCCATGTGAGGCCCAGCCATGCTCCCAAGAGGAAACCAGTCAAGTAAGGGGACTTTCAGAGGAAAGGAGCTGAAGGCGGGGCTGGGGGTCACAGGGCAGAATGCCTAAATCCTACACTCCTGCAGGACAGATTCTTGTCCCCTGCCACTACCATCACTCTCCACTCCTCCTGTTCCTGAAGAGCTGTGTAGGGAGCACCAAGGGAGATGGAGCCTCAAGGTCTTATAGGGGACTGAGCTCACATGAGGTCTGGGTGGCTATTGGGCTTGGCCACTCATCATTGACTAGGAAAGGGACAGGTATCTAGCCACAGGATGGTGGGCAGGCAAGGCTATGCTCTGGGCTCAGGGCACAGGAGCCAGGGGCTGAAGGCTGGTTCCTCAGGCCTCTTGTCCCTGGCTCTGGTCCCTCAGCCTTCCAGGGCCTAGCCACCATGCCCATCCTAGGACCGAAGCTGAGCTGCCACCTGGGCTGCCACTGCAGAAGGAGGAGCCAGAGGGCAGCCAGAGTGAACCCTCACCATCTGCCAAACAGCACAAAAAAGCCAAAAAGCGCAAGAGTCTGGGGGCTCCCGTGCTCCCACCTGTGGCCAGCACAGTGTCTGCACCCTCAGAGACCTTGGGCCTGGAGCGTGAGTGACAGACTCTGGGCCTTCCCTTCTCCTACTGCCTGCTGGGCCCAACATGGCCCAACTCAGTGCTCTAGCCCCTGCTCTGCCCTGGTCCTTGCAGGAAAGGCTCAGCGCCTGCGGCCCCTGTACCAATACATCAACTATTGCAACCCTGAGCTGAACCAGGCAGGGGAGGGGGACAAGGAGGCTGAGGCTGAGGTGGAGGCTGAGTCGGAGCTAGCCCTGGTTCCCGAGGAGGCAGGTGTGGAGCAACTGCAGGCCTTGTTGCCCATGGCAGGTGAGCTGGGCTCAGGCCTCACTTTGCCCTGCCCCAGTACATTAGTGCCCCCCACCCATGCTCTGACTCCCCTCGGAGAGGAGGCTGCAGAGGAGGCTGGGGGTTTGTCCAGCCTTGGGGTGAGTGGCCGCCTCAAAGCCGAGGTGGATAAGTCAACTCAGGTGGACATTGACAAGATGCTGAGTGTCTGTGCTGCTCCACTTGTCCCTCCTCTCTCTCCTCAGTACAAGTGACTGTCCTGCCCCACTGAGGCTCCCCTCCCAAGCCTGAACCAGGGCAGCCATCTATGGACCTAAGCCCTCAGGTGGAAGGGGGAATTAGGCACCTGCCCCTGATTGGGACCTTGGGCTCACTGGAAATAAACATTTTTCCTTTTCTAAGCTTTGTGATTCCTCAAATATGATGCGTGAATTGGGAAAGAGGCTGGGAAGAAGGGTGGACTCACCAGTGCAGGAGTTGAAGGCTGACTGGTCATCTGGATCACCAGGACCTTGACAAATTACAGATTCTTGGGCACCACCTCAGACCTAAGTGAATCAGCAGTTGGGGTGAGACAGGGGTGGGACCTGGTTCTGTTTAAAGGCTTCCAGATGAATCTGGGAGGTGAGAAGGAAGAACTTGTGGTCAGAGAAAAGAAAGAGTCTGTCAGGTCATGGGAAGCAGGTGTTTGGTCCTGCTCTGTCTCCCAGGGAGGAGCTCTGCATTTGGTCTGATCTCGCTCGAGAAGACTAACATTTGGGATCCCCCTCTGAGGTGGTAGAGTTCATTTGCCTATCCCAAGAGTGGCAGCTTTGGAATGTTTTCCACTCATTGCTGGCCCACAGCTGGACTAGACCTTGTTCATGGAGTAGCCCTTGGTAACAGGGTGTCAGTGACTTTTTCCTGGCAGGCAGGGGGTGGTGGTAGCTGTGAGTGTATTCCCTGGAGCTCAGTGGCCAAGCCATTGGAGGACTGCTGCTGCCAGCCCTCAGGAGTCTGGGAAGAGCCAGCCAGTGCTGGCTGCTTGGGAAACCCTCACATCCTGCTGCCTTCTGTGTATCCCTCAGACACATCAAACATAGGGAATTCCAAATTCAGTGGATAATTTCCCTCCTTCTGACCTGCTTTTCCTCCTGTATCTCATCTACACAATTATTCAATAAGAATCCTGAGTTCACCCCAGACCCTACCCGATTCCCAAAATCTAATCAGGCATCAAGGCCAAGGAGTCTACCTTCTCAGGCCAAGAACCTCTTTATCCCAGTAAGCACCCTTGCCTGGGCCACTGTCATCTCCAGAATGAGCCTCACTTGACTCCCTGCCTGTGGTTCCCAGCCTGCCAAGCCATCCCATCGCCCTGCTATACATACATACACACCTGAACCCCTGATAGTGTTACTCCTCCTCTGATAGCCTGTTCCTCTTACCTTAGCTGACTTAGAACTTTTCAGTTGCTTCCTGTAATTTCCTGACCAACCAGCCATGCCTTTTCTTTTCTTTTTAGAGACAAGGTCTTGCTCTATTGCTCAGGCTTGAGTGCAATGGTATGATCATAGCTCACTGTATCCTTGAACTCCTAGCCTCAAGCGATTCTCCTGCCTCAGCCTCCCAAATTAGCTGGGATTATAGATGTGTGCCACCAAGCCCAGCTAATTTTTTAATTTATATTTTGTACAGGCAGGGGTCTCGTTATGTTGCCCAGGCTGGTCTCGAACTTCTAGCCTCAAGCTATCCTCCTGCCTTGGCTTCCCAAAGTGCTAGGATTACAGATGTGAGCCACTGTACCCAGCTAAGCTACACCTTTTCTTACCTTGACTCTCTGCACATGGGGCTTCCCTTGCCTAAAATGCCTCTATTCCCTCACCCTTCCACCTGGCTAGTGCACACATGCCCTTGAAAACACTGCTGAGCCAGAAAACACCCATTCTTGCTCTGCATTGTAGCATCTACACACTACTGTCTGTCACGTGGGTTACAACCATCTTTGGGACTAGACTGTGAACTCCCCAAGGGCACATCATTGTATCACACCCCCCTGAAAGCCCCTATAAAAGGAACCAAAGTAGGAGACCAAAGTTGAGGGTGGAGGAAGCTACAGAGAGGGATCGGTCAGGATCTGAAAGGCTGAGGCCATCCAAAGTCCACAATCATGTGTGGGGCCCCTGGAATAGTGGCCTGGCAAGGTCACTGGAGGGAGTGCCATGGGCAGGTCCAGGTAGCAGCAGTAGGATGAAAATGGGTGCTCCCTCCTTGGAAGGGTCACTCGGATGCTCACTTGCCGGATGGCAAGCATAGGGTGAGGACATTTATTCCTCTTTCTGCCTACAAACTTCCCTGGGTAGTGATGTGATGACTCCAGGTGATACTGTCCACAGGGCCATGCTGAGAGAACTGGTCTACAGATCCTGAGGCCTATTACTTGATGGGCTTGTCTAAGCAGGATGAGTAATAGAAGCTGCAGGAGGCTGGGCGCGGTGGCTCACGCCTGTAATCCCAGCACTCTGGGAGGCTGAGGCGGGCGGATTGTGAGGTCAGGAGTTCAAAACCAGCCTGAGCAAGAGCGAGACCCTGTCTCTACTATAAATAGAAAGAAATTAATTGGCCAACTAATATATATAGAAAAAATTAGCTGGGCATGGTGGCATATGCCTGTAGTCCGAGCTACTTGGGAGGCTGAGGCAGCAGGACTGCTTGAGCCCAGGAGTTTGAGGTTGCTGTGAGCTAGGCTGACGCCACGGCACTCGCTCTAGCCTGGGCAACAAAGTGAGACTCTGTCTCAAAAAGAAAAAAAGCCACAGGAAGGAACAAGTCATTACTGCTCCTACAAGCTCACTCTGAGGGAAAAATGCTGAGGCAGGGTGATTCAAGGAGACATGTGTGACCAAGGACCAAGGTGGTGGGACCACGGGAGGTAGAAGTGGCTGCCACCTAGGGGAGAAGTGGTGATCAGGCAGCCCTCCAGCTGACTCCTGGACAAAGCTGGTGCCTTCCAGACAGAGGACACGTCAGGGGTGAAGCCCTGCTGGTGTGGAAGATGCCAGCCCCAGGCAGGAGGGCCTTAGTGTGGCTGAAGCAGAAGGCATGGCCATGAGGCCAGGTGGGACAAGTCTGGGGTGATGAGGCATGTAGAAAGGGAGGGATCTTGGCCTGACATTTTGGAGAGGTCGCTGGGACAGCAGTGTGAAGGGAAGATGGGGAATGGGGACACTGGGGACAAGGAGGTGAGAAAGCAGCTGCCACTGTCTAGGTGAGAACGAGGCCTAGATTTGGCTGGAGGGTGGAGAATAAGCAACAGGCATTTGGGAAGTTTTCTTTGGGTTGCTGTATCACGGGGGAGAAGCTAACTGCATTTTCACTGGCCTGGAAAAACTTTACTTTGACCCCAGGAAGAGTTGGTAGCACCCTGATTTGGGAAATAGGTCCTGGGAGACACTGCTGCCTACCTCCAGGAGGGGGAGCTGTAGGACAAGCCTGGGACCAAGTTGCAGGTTCAGTCATCCCTAGGGACCAGAACTCTTCCGGCTTCTTTAGCCTCGGGCATCTGGGCACATCTCTCCTCCCCATTCCTGACGTGGGACCAACCAGCTCTGATGCCCAAGAGACATACGATGGTAAAGATGTCTCAAGGACAGGCGGTGATACACACCTCTGGCCATGGATCCAGGCTCTGCAGGGGGTGCCCTCAGAGAATCTGGGGTCCTCATAAAAATGCCTCTGCACTAAGCCCACTGCAATCTGCCCCAACACTTCTTGGAATCTGTCTTTGTCAATAGCAAAGTCTTCTAAAACCTAAGTGCCATTCTGGGTCAGCAACATGGCTTTCTTATGTAGGATCATCTGAACCAGGCTTATGCTTTCTTGATCAATCCCAAATTTAGGAGGGACACCGACATTCTCATAACACACAAAGGACTGACCTGGAGCTGAGCTGACTGTCCCAGGGATAAAGGGGCAGTCTCTTCTTTAACTGTCAGTGTCCTGATTGGTTGGTGGATGCTCTCTGCAGTTCACCTCCCAGTTCAGGCCAGGTTGAGATTCCTGCTGCAAAGAGGGGTGATGTCCAGCACTCAAGACTCTGAAGATTCACTAGTGCTGGGAAAAAACATAGTTCAGGGTCAGGCTCTGTAGTCACAAGGTCCTGACCAGGCTCCTGGCTCCATCACATATAACTTATAGGAGGTAAATAACTTTGCCTCTGTGTCTCAGGTTTCTGATCTGAATAATGGGAATATTAATAGTAGTACCTTCATTCTATGAAGGGGGAGTTGAAAAAAATGACAGTAGTACCTTCATAGAGTGGTTTGGAGATTAAATGCAACAATACATAAGGAAGCATTTACCTGGGGAGCCCAGCATGCAACAAGCACACTCCAACACTAACCCTTGTTACTTTATCTCACAAGGACAATGTCTGAAACCAGGATATACAGGAAAAGAGGCCTGGTGACTTCTATAAGCGGCTCCAAGAGGAAGAGGAAGCCCTCCCTGGGCATTTCTGGCGAAGAGCCAGGGCAGGGAAGGGAGGAAGGTTGGAGAAAGGAAGAGAGTTTGGTCCAGGCTTAACAATGCTGGCAGGCTGGCAAAGGAAACAAAAGAGAGGACGTGTCCTTTCTCAACTGCCCCCCTCCACCTCTGACTGACATGGTTAAAAGGCTATCCCTGGGTAGCAGAATTGATAAAAAGCACCGTTGTTGACTGGCTGTCTGGGTCAGGTAGTGTTCAGCCAAACCTGCTCCCAGGAGCGATGCATGGGGCCCTTCCTCTTCATGCTCATCCCTTCCCCTCTCTGACAGTTGTCCTGGAGCCAAGACCAGGGTTTCAGGAACAGAAGCCCTCCTGACCTCCAGCCCAGTGAGGCTGCCAGCTCTCTCTCCCACTGCCTGCTGAAACAGCAGGCCCAGCAGCAGCCTACGGGGAAGTCTTGAGTCCTGTTCTCTGAGAAATACTTTTCTTTGGAGGCCTCCTAGGATTTGGCCATGAGGGAATAAGCTGGGAGAGGAGGGCGGGCAGCAGCAGGAAAGAGAAAAACAACCATCTACAGCAATAAACAAGCCTTTCATTATTAAAGAAACCCAACCCACCAAACAAAAACCACATGCCATGATGTCATATGTTCTGATTTATTTATTAACATTTATCAGAAGTTCTAAAAGCTCTACCTTGCCTCCTCTTTGCCAAATCAGGGGCCCTCTTCCCTAGGCCAAAAGCCCCTGTGAGCTCACCTAAGAAAGAAACCCCCTCTGCTCCCTATCAGGGAAGGGTCAGCCTGAAGGCTGGAGGGCCTGGTCACATGGGAGGGCAGGTGAGGGTCCCCGAGGGATGACTTGGTGCCCTCACCATTCCTGAGATGCTCCAGCCTAGAAAGGGCATGGACACAAGCAAGGCTTCTTGTCATTTCTCCTCAGGCCTCAGGATCAGCCCAGCTGGATCCTGTTGTGCTTTCTCATCATCCTGTTAGGACCACAAATCAGGCTGATGAGTCTACAAGCGGAGCTTTTGCTGGCCTTGCTCACAAGCATAACTGTGCTAGCCCTCTGATCCATGGTGACAGAAATGCTCACCGCCCTGCAAGTCTGAGGAGTAAATGAGCTGCTAGAGAGGGTGCTCTCCCAGGGCCACCTTTGGCTTCACCCAGCCCCAGCCAGGACTCATTAAATGAAAGACACTGTTTTGCTAGGGCCAAGCCTCCCCATCACCTAACAGCTCCTGCTCTCCTCCCTGGTCCCTTTGCCCTGTGGCAGGGAGCCCAGGTGCAGGCTCAGAGGTTATTCCGCTGAAGCGCCTCGCACAGGTTCTGGTTGGTGTCGGGCTCCTCTGTCAGCACCTCCACAGTCTCCCACTCCCCAGACCGGCTCGACCTCTTGATGGCATCCACCACACTCTGCATGTACAGCCCATCCTCGAATGAGGCAGCCATGGAGACAGGGGCGCGGTCCCAGGTGCGGCGGTCCCCCTGCCCCTGGAAGGACTGGCGCAAGGCCTGCACCATATAGACCATGCCCTTCAGGTAGAGCAGTGGGACGTCCTGGGGCCCCTGTTCAGGCAACCCTGCACCCACTGCCAGCGAGTCCCTCAGTAGCAGCTCTTCTTGTGTGGCCGAGTTCTTCTGTCCGTAAAGGTCAGCTCCCCGTGCAACAAGGCGTCCTGCAGAGCCCACCACCATGACCTCGTGCACAAAGGCGCCTGGCATGTTGAAGTTGAGTGTCACTGTGCTACACACACCTCCACTCATGAGCATCTGGAAGAAACAGAAGTCATCACTGGTGACATGTCGGATGCCACGGATGGCAGCATTCTGCCTCACGAAGGTCTTGAGCAACCCGTGCACCTTCTCAGCTCTCCGGCCGGTTAGGTGGGTCAGCAGGTCCACGATGTAGGTGCCCATGGTGTGCAGACCCCCACCGCCCATGAGCTCGTCACAGATCCAGCCATAGCTGGGGCTTAGCAGGCTGCCTGAGTAGATGCGGGCATCACAGATCATCACTGCTCCCACGTAGTGCTCTGCGATCAGCTGCTTCATGCGCACAAAGGCAGGCAGGAAGCGCAGCACGTTCCCCACCAGGCTCATCAACTGTGGGTAGTAGCGTGAGGCTGTCACCATCCGGAAGGCATCCACTGACGTTGCTGCCTTCTCACAAACTACATTCTTCCCAATACCTGCGAATAAGACACAACAGGAAATCTCAAAATTTCCAAGGAGGAATTTCTAGCATGTAGGCCTGCCCTGAGCATGAGCCAATTTCTTAAAATAAATCTCTCACTCTCTCTTTCTAAATATCCGATTGGTTCTATTTCTCTGGAGAACCCTGACTGATACAGGCAGGCTGGAGAGGTAGACATGCTTCATGAACATGTCTCTGTACCATCATGGATTTCTTAGACCATCAGCTTGGGGCAAGAGACTCTAATCTATATAGGGGGTAGGCTTTGCACTCTTAGTCATAACTCCAGAGAGGGCTCTAAGATACCCTGCAGCTTGTTCTCTGAAAACACTGGCTCAACAAATTAGTCAAAAGGCCAGAAAATGTTCAGCTCCAGTAGGAGGAGTGAAAATATCCTTTCTGTCCTCACTCCCATTCTGGGTACATCACAGCTGGCATGCACCAAAAGAGAGCAAAACAAAACTAGACAAAGATCAAAGACAGTGAGCTAGAGGACTAAGCAGATTCCATATGAAGAAATTGAAGGGATTAATACGGCTCCATGTTTCAAGATGAAAGCTTATGAGAGGATGAGCAGCCACAAGACGCCGATACCCGCAGTACTCCTATAAGCTTGAGGGTGGTTCAAGTAGAAGGAAATCCTATGTTAATACCTTCAAAAGAAAACTTAGAAAGCCCAAGAAGCAGTGTGGACTAGACACATACAGAATTTTACAAGCTATAGGAAGATGGGGAAGGGCGAAGACACCCAGCTATTCCACTACTCATTCTACAGACACTGCCCATGGTGGGTGACTCAAAGCCCACTACCCCAGTTCTTTCAAGAAGTCACAGGCTTCTTGAGGGAACAAGTTCAAAGTTTGGTGGGAGTGCAGAGAAATTCCCACTGCAGATGGCAAGATCAGGGAAAATATCACAGGGGAGTGACATCTTAAAGGACATAAGGGGGAAAGGGCATCCAGACAGAGGGAACTGCACGTGCAAAGGCACTGAGGCAGCACAGGGCCAAGTTAGGATTCCTAAAATCTTGGATGCACACCAGGAAATGGGACTGGAGGGATTACATGGAGTCTAAAAACAATGTTGAAAATTGTATAGGTGGTTGGTAGTATCACTCACAAAGACATTTAAGGTGGAGGGGAAGTTTGGGGGTGGAATCCAAAACTTAGCTCTTGATAATCCCCTCCTCGGGTCTTCTTCCATCTCATTCAATGACAACTTTGCTGTCAGTTTCTCAAAGCCAGAATCACTGGAGTCACCTCTCATATCCTACTTTTAATCTTAGTAAATCTTGTTGGCTTACCCTTCAAAGTACATCCCAAATCTAACCAGCTGCCACCTTCTGTCCAAGTCACCAGTGTTTTTAGCCCAGATCATAGCAATGGTCACTTAATTTGTCTCCCTGCTTCTTTCCTTGCCTCCTTAGGTCTCTTCACAACGGCAGCCAGGGTAATTCTGTTAAAACTTAATATGGGGGCCAAGCACAGTAGCTCACACCTATAATCCAAGCACTTTGGGAGGCCAAAGTGAGAGAATCGCTTGAAGTCAGAAGTTTGAGACCAGTCTGAGCAACACAGCAAGACCTTGTCTCTAAAAAAAAAATTAGCCAAGCATGATGGTGTGCACTCGTAGTCCCAGCTACTTGGGAGGCTGAAGCAGAAGGATCACTTGAGCCCACAAGTTTGAGGCTATAGTGAGCTTTGATCACGACAACGCACTCCAGCCTGGGTGACAGAGTGAGACCCTGTCTCAAAGTAAACAAAACAAAAACAACCTCAAAAAACCCTCCAAACCCTCCAAAACCCTCATCTCATTCAGAATAAAAAGTTCTTACAGTGGCTCACCCATTAGGCCTTGATGCACGATCTGTGCGCCCATCCAAAATTTTCTTTTTGCTTTCTTTGCCTACTTCTGCTCATTCTGCTCTAGCCACTGAATGCAAGATGAGAGCTGCTATGCAGGAGGCCCTGGTGGTTGGGGAGAAGCAATAACCACTAAACAATGGAGGACAGAGAAGGCAGGGCTGAGCCTCATCAACACGGTCAGGACACAGTCAGGACTAACACGGTCAGGACTAACTTGTGTGCTTAGTCTTCTGGTTGAAGACCGTCCTGAGTAATGTCAGCACCAGGCTTCTACTCCAGGGCCGCCCAGGCTCCACTCTGGTACTCCACAGTGCTTCCTGGTTGGAGGGGCCTGAAAGTCAGACTATACCTTCTTTAGGTATACACATGTCCAATAACCCTGGTGCTCATTTCCCCCAGTCCCCTGAATGCTTTCTTAGTGTTTTCAGATGGGGCAATGGTTGGGACACAGATAATTTCTGATGGTTTACTGTAGGGTGCAGCTTGTCCTGATGAGCTGCGATGGATGGTGTTGACACAGGCTCCGGAGGGCAACTCATCTGGCTAACTTGCAGCAGAAACAATGGTAACCACAGACAATAAATCTTGCAACAAAAAAATTAGAAAACTATATAAACGACTGACATCCCACATGATGAATGGGCCCTAGGACAGCTGCCCCAGGAAGCCCCAATTACTGGTGCTGAAATCAAGCTTTGGAGCCAGAAATTTCTGTATTCAAATCCTGATTCTTTCACTTCATTGTTAAATGACCTGGGAAATTTCTAAATCTCTCTGGCTTTTTATTTACTATAAAATGGAATTTTACAGTTACAGCGAAGAAGGGAAGATTAAATTAACCAAAGGAGTGTATATATAAAGTGTCTGTCCCAGCACAGCTCTGTCAACTGTACATTTTATTACCACCACCATGGGAGGGACTGAGCTGATGTCATAAAAAAAGAGTGCATTGTGATTTGAATTTTTTTTTTTTTTTTTTTTTTTTTGAGACAGAGTCTCACTTTATTGCCCAGTCTAGAGTGAGTGCCGTGGCATCAGCCTAGCTCACAGCAACCTCAAACTCCTGGGCTCAAGCAATCCTGCTGCCTCAGTCTCCCAAGTAGCTGGGACCACAGGCATGTGCCACCATGCCCGGCTAATTTTTTCTATATATATTAGTTGGCCAATTAATATCTTTCTATTTATAGTAGAGATGGGGTCTCGCTCTTGCTCAGGCTGGTCTCGAACTCCTGAGCTCAAACAATCCGCCCACCTCGGCCTCCCAGAGAGCTAGGATTACAGGCTTGAGCCACCGCGCCCGGCCTGTGATTTGAATTTTAAGACTCACAAAGAAGCTACATTTTCCAGGCAAATAATTTTTATGTTGAATATTTCAAAAAATTTCACTTCTGAAAAAGATGTTTTAAAATAAATGTGAATAAAGATGAGCTTTCTTATTATATGGACTGTTTATCAGGCTTCTCAGAGAGCCAGGCCCAGCCCAGCCATTTGGAAGCTCACATCCTGACAAAGCCCACAAGAATTAGGTTGGTACCTTTGGTTAATCTTTCCAGCTCTCTTCACTTCCTACTTCCACCATTGCCACCTTGACTCTGAAGAATCCCGAAGAGTATGTGCCATTTGCACATATGGGCATCTCAGGCCTGAACTACTATGATTATGAACCTCAGTGCTGTAGCAAGGCAGGCAGGCATGTGGACCAGTAGTCTATGATATCACTCACATTCTTCAATTTATGACACTCTTCAATCTCCTCCTCTTCTCTAAATAACTACAGAAGCCTTACAACAGGTGCTGTTAGGACAACAAGAGAATAACCAGCCAAGTGTCACGTGCCCAGGGCAGGGTGGCCAGGCCCTTGTACAGAGACCTGGCAGAAGAGGCTCTGCAAGAGAATAGCCCCTGACTGCTATCACTACTGCTTCTGGAGGGTCTCCCATGTGTTCCTACACATGTGAGATTTCTAGATTAGGAATAGGAGAATCACAATTCTGGGGGAGAAATCTGCTATTTGGCTGCTGAACACATATGGCTGACCAGGGAAGGAGGTAATCAGGAAATTAGGCTCTCAGACATAAACACCTCATCTGAGAGCTGCAGGTCTGGCCAACCCAGAAGCTTCCTGCTATAACAACTCACTATTGGGGTTGGGTGCACACTGCAGTGTGAAGTACAGAGGAGTAGGGTTGAAAGGAAAGGGACATTTATGACTGCCAGGAGTATGGGGGTGATAAAACTAGGATAAGCCATCCCTGTTTTGTGCCAGTAGAAGTCAGGGAAGGGGGAGAGACCTCCCTCTTGAGCTCAAACAATAGTAGAGCTTTTAAACTTAGGACCCAGTAGTATTATCAGTGTCAGAATTAAAGGCCATCTTGAGTTAAACAGGCTCCTAGAGGCCAGCTGCACAGGGACTTTAGGTTGCCCTGAAAGACACATTTATATAAGTTTATCTTGCTTTCCTGCTAGGAAGTTAGAAGAGAGATTAGAGAAGCTGAAAACTGCTTTTTGCCTTTAGGGAATGGGAGAGATGGTTGCTGAGTGCTTTTTAGCTTAGATTTTCTGGAAGGTAAACAGTTTCAAGCCGCAAGCCTCTCTCTAGCTCACGCTCCCCAGATTACCCAGGAGTGCCTTGCCCTCGAACAATGCCCAAAGAAGACCCAAGGCTGCTGTAGACCACTTCTTTGTTCTCTAGTAACACACCACAGGGGCCAGGTTCATAACTCTGGGTCTAGAAACACCTGTTTCCCCAGCTAGAGGCCTGGGACTAGATAAATGATTTCAAACAGCAGGGTGGAGAAGCAGCCCAATAAGAATACAACATTTATGTTTTTAAAAATCCTGGGAGTCTACTTTTTTTTAATTTAAATGAAAAAGGTTCTGCTACTAGAAAAATACGCTTGAAAGCCAGTAGACTATCACTCTTGCCCACAGCCCGATCTCCACTCTGCCTGGGTTGCAGGGCCATGTGAGCTCCCTGGCTCACACCAGCAGACTGTGCTGCATGGGTAGAGTTTGTGAATGGCTCATTTGACCAGTGTGCCAGGCCCTGTGCCAAGCACTGGGGGCACAACATCAGGCATGGTCTCAATCTTCAGAGAACTTACTGTTTAGTTCATGGGTTCAAATTATCATACAAATAAATGTAGAACTGTACCTGTAATCAATGCAATGAAGATGATATAAATGGTGGTATGAGAGGATGTAGCAGGATCTGACCTGGACTGGGTGTCAGGGAAGGCTTCCCAAGGGCCTGGTCCTCCTGGGATTAAATTATCTGGGTCAGGTATCTTGAGGAGTGATCTTTTGTTATCTCAAAAGTCCATGGGAAAGGTTGGCAGGCAAACTTAGTGTTTTCCTAATAAAGCACAGAAGTACCAAGACCTGGGCACAGAAACCCATCTTTAAGCAACAGATTTAAGGAAACATTCAGCTATGGCAAAGATACAGGGGCACTTCCCACATTAAAATACATTTTCCTGGTCAGGCATGGTGGCTCACGCCTGTAATCCTAGCACTCTGGGAGGCCAAGGTAGGCAGATCGTTTGAACTCAGGAGTTCAAGACCAGCCTGAGCAAGAGCGAGACCCCGTCTCTACTAAAAAAATAGAAAGAAATTAGCTGGGGGAAAAAAAAAAAAAAAAAAAAAATATATATATATATATATATATATATAAAGAAAGAAAAATTAGCCGGGCATGGTGGCACATGCCTGTAGTCCCAGTTACTCAGGAGGCTAAGGCAGGAGGATCGCTTGAGCCCAGGAGTTTGAGGTCGCTGTGAGCTAGGCTGATGCCATGGCACTCTAGCATGGGCAACAGAGTAAGACTCTGACTCAAAACAAAATATTTTCCTGAACTGAGGAATAAAATATATCTGGCCCCCACCCTCTCCCCTTTAACAAATTTATGGGAAAGCTTTAAGAATGAAATTGAAGGTGGGGAAGAAGACGAAAAAAAAGGTCAGACCAAAGTAGAAAACAAGATGCCACAGAAAGAATTGTGGTATGAAAAGTATACCTCTGGGCTGGGCGCGGTGGCTCATGCCTCTAATCCTAGCTCTCTGGGAGGCTGAGGCGGGTGGATTGCTAGAGGTCAGGAGTTCGAAACCAGCCTGAGCGAGACCCTGTCTCTACTATAAATAGAAAGAAATTAATTGGCCAACTAGTATACATAGAAAAAATTAGCCGGGCATGGTGGTGCATGCCTGTAGTCCCAGCTACTTGGGAGGCTGAGGCAGCAGGATTGCTTGAGCCCAGGAGTTTGAGGTTGCTGTGAGCTAGGCTGACGCCACGGCACTCACTCTAGCCTGGACAACAAAGCGAGGCTCTGTCTCAAAAAAAAAAAGTATACCTCTGGAGGGTAAGTCCAATACTTAATTTTAGGAAAAACTAGTAAGAATGAGGGTAATCAACAATCTCTATGGCTTCAGAAGTGAGGTAAAAACAGAATGCTCTAACGAGGAGAGGGAAATGCAATTTTGCTTATAGCACTAAGATGTAGTGGGATGTAACCAAGCTGCCTTAATGTTCCTGGGCCTCAATTTAATTGAAAATGAAGATGTTACATGGATCAGTGGCTCTCAATACTTAGCTTGCATCAGAATCACCTGCCAGGCTTGTTCAGACAGAGATTCAGCATGCCTAGAGTGGGATCTGAGATTTCTAACAAGGTCCCAGGTGATGCTGATACTGCTGATGCAGGGACAGCACTCTTGAGAACTGCTGGACTAGACACTCTCCATTGCCTTTGCAGGCCTGATATTTCAATGATTTTAAGCCTGTGAAAACCATAAGAAAATATAGTACTATTGATGGTCTGAGAAGTTTGAGAATATGCCATATATATCCTTCTACCTGCAAATCTGTGTCAGTGTTGCATACCTCAATTTTGCTTTCCTGTCTTTATGACTCACCTTTCATAATGTTTAGCATAGGGCTGGGCATGGTGGCTCATGCCTGTAATCCTAGCACTCTGGGAGGCTGAGGTGGGCGGATCACTCAAGGTCAGGAGTTCAAAACCAGCCTGAACGAGACCCCGTCTCTACTAAAAATAGAAAGAAACTAATTGACCAACTAAAAAAATATATACAAAAAATTAGCCGGGCATGGTGGCGCATGCCTGTAGTCCCAGCTACTCAGGAGACTGAGGCAGAAGGATTGCTTGAGCCCAGGAGTTTGAGGTTGCTGTGAGCTAGGCTGACGCCATGGCACTCACTCTAGCCTGGGCAACAAAGTGAGACTCTGTCTCAAAAAACAAAACAACAACAAAAAAACCAAAACATAATGTTTAGCATAGCACAATGCAAGAAGGATATATATATTTAGGGACAGTCTTGCTATGTTGCACAAGCTGGACTTGAACATCTGCGTTCAAGCCATCCTCCCCGCTGAGCCTCCCAAGCAGCTGGGACTACAGGTGTGTACCACCATGTCCAACTAAGATGGACACTAAATGGAGACTTTAGGTAATTGTGATGAACTTCTTACAGGCTCAAGGTCTTGGAAGAGCTGATCTAAAATTACAATATCTCCACAACCAGAAAGCTAAGTGATTATGCTTTTTTCTCCAGCTCTAAAAAGATTGGAGATCTAAAGCTTATATCCTTAATTGAATTCAAAAGTAATGCAAGGAAAGAGAAAGATAGTAAGAGACACAACCCTAATAATGGGAAAAAGACGTATAAGGGAGGGGCAGGGAGGGGAAAAAAGTCTTTATTAGAGAAAGAAAGATACTGAGGTGGTTCCTCAGTTACAGATGAGAGAACATCTTCAGGTCAGATTTGTATGTAACTCAAATCCCTGATGAACAGCACATATATGGTAGTAATAACAACAATACTAAAATGGCTCATATCTGATAATAATAATACAATATAATACTGTAATAATAATGCCCCTGTACTAAGTTACAGAAACTATTTTGCTTGATCTTTTAATTCAAACAAACAGAACACACGAACAAATTTGTACAAAAAGTATATAGGAGATAAGAGAAATTTCAAAAAAGATTTTTTCATGCTACTGTAACAAAATATCAAAAAAGAATATTAAGGGTTAATACTCACCTAATGTTGCATCAACGCTAGGCTAACAGGAATGTTACTTATTTTTCTAACCAAATTAATAACCTTTCTATTTCAATAATTAATCCACTATGTTTAGTAATAATTCATGTTTTCATTGGAGCACTGCCTTTCACATGTTCTATTATTCTCACTTTATAATTGTTCTGATAGTTGAGCAACTAAAGCCTAATGCTCTCCCAATGAATGATGGTGTCTGGTCTTTCTCTGAATGCTTCTTTCTTTCATTTCCATTATAATCACCTTTTTCTTAGTACAGACTCACCAGGACTTGCAGTGGACTTTCCCTTTGGAGGCATGGTCATAAGGGTAAACATAGACTCAAAAAATTGAATAAAAAGTTAAAATGAAAAAGTGATATTGTGGCCGGGCATGGTGGCTCACGCTTGTAATCCTAGCACTCTGGGAGGCCAAGGCGGAAGGACTGCTCAAGGTCAAGAGTTTGAAACCAGCCTGAGGAAGAGCGAGTCCCCATCTCTAGTATAAATAGAAATTAATTGGCCAACTAATATATATAGAAAAAATTAGCCGGGCATGGTGGCGCATGCCTGTAGTCCCAGCTACTTGGGAGGCTGAGGCAGCAGGATTGCTTGAGCCCAGGAGTTTGAGGTTGCTGTGAGTTAGGCTGACGCCACGGCACTCACTCCAGCCTGGGCAACAAAGTGAGACTCTGTCTCAAAAAAAATTAAAAAAAAGTGATATTGTGTGTAAGCAACCATGTAAGAACAAGACTAGATGCTAGCGTAAAGATGCTGTGCCAACGAACTGCTTATGCCATGTGGGTTTGTTTATATGCAAGGAATAAACTAGTTCCTGAATTATTAATTTAATTATATCATTATAAATTATCCTTATAGGGAGCCTTGGGAGCCCATTTCTAATTACAGAACACCGTTAAGTCGGGTCGTCTGTAACCCAGGGACTGTCTGTACTCTCACACATATATAAAGAGATTCATGCATGGTAACACAAAGTTGGGTAGAGTGGCATTGAGAGTCTTTTGACTCTGAGGACTTTTAAATAACATCAAATTTTTTTTTTTTTTTGAGACAGAGTCTCGCTTTTGTTGCCCAGGCTAGAGTGAGTGCCGAGGCATCAGCCTAGCTCACAGCAACCTCAGACTCCTGGGCTCAAGCAATCCTCCCGCCTCAGCCTCCCAAGTAGATGGGACTACAGGCATGCGCCACCATGCCTGGCTAATGTTTTTCTATATATATTAGTTGGCCAATTAATTTCTTTCTATTTATAGTAGAGACAGGGTCTCACTCTTGCTCAGGCTGGTCTCGAACTCCTGAACTCAAATGATCCGCCTACCTAGGCCTCCCAGAGTGCTAGTATTACAGGCGTGAGCCACTGTGCCCGTGAGCCACTGTGCCCGGCCAACATTGCATTTTTGTAACTATCAATACTCGTGCCTGTCCTGTTCTCCATCTGACCAGCTGAACAGTTATAAAAGAATCAGATACTTTCAGAGCTTCTTTTTTTTTTTTGAGACAGTATTCCACTCTGTGGCCCGAGATATAGAGTGCCATGGCACCAGCCTGGCTCACAGCAACCTCAAACTCCTGGGCTCAAGCGATCCTCTTGCCTCAGCCTTCTGAGTAGCTGAGACTATAGGCAAGTGCCACCACATCCGGCTACTTTTTTCTATTTTTTGTAGAGATGGAGTCCCAGTCTTCCTCAGGCTGGTCTTGAACTCCTGACCTCAAGCAATCCTCCCACCCCGGCCTGCCAAGGCTAGGATTATAGGCATGAGCCACCATGCCGCCTGGCCTGAGAATCCTACTATTTTTAACTTTAATTTTATTTTATTTATTTAAGACAGGGTCTAGCTTTGTTCCCCAAGCTAGAGTATAGTGGTACAATCATAGCTCACTGCAGCCTTGAATTCCTATGCTCAAGTGATCCTCCTGCCTCAGCCTCTTAAGTAGCTGGGACTACAGGTTTGTGCCACTGCACCTGGATAGTTTTTTCTACTTTTTGTAGAAACAGGGTCTCACTGTGTTGCTCAGGCTGGTCTTGAACTCCTGGGCTCAAGTGATCCTTCTGCGTTGGCCTCCAAAAGTGCTGGGATTACAGGTGTGAGCCACTGCACCTAGCCTGAGAATCCTACTATTTTAAAAAATGAACTTGGGCAAATCTGGTCTGTTTGGGACAACATGAAAGCCAGATCTTTCCTTGTAATGTAACCCCAGTGACTTTCTTGGTCTGTACATAGAGGATAGTTATCTACCATCCTGGAAAGGCTTAGTGGGGCAGGAATTGATACCTCCATTTCACAGGGGCCCACTGATGCTGAGGGACAGAAAAAGGACTGTAAGTGGGGCCTAATGTCAAGGTCAGTCTGGTGCACTGACTATAGCAGTTAACACACTCATACTCAGAGGCCCTGGGAAGAGTGGAGTTCTCCTGGCCTTTGCTACAAGTGTTGAAGTCAGAATTCTCACTAAAAAAAGTGAAAGCACACTGGGAGTGAACCGTATGGTCACAATAGGTCCTCCTGACTACTTTAGGGCCCGAGTGGGTAGTGCCCAGTGTAGGTCCTGCTGACACAGGCTTTCTCAGCCCTGCCAGCATGGCCCTGAGATCACATACCTGCAAGAACAGACCAAAGACCCCCATATTCATATCCTCCTCCTACATACAGCAGAAATACAGAGAGAAGACTGATAGTCCTGCCTTGCCAAGGGCTGGTACACAAGATTCCAGAAGCCCCTGGTCATCCTTGCTCCTTTCTGTTTATGTGACCCAAAGTCCACCATTTTCCCATACCAATAACTAGAAAACAGCAGGCTTGTTGCCAAAGAACCCTCTTTCCTCCTGCATGGATTGGAAAGGGTGTCTGTGTGTACCCTAAATTCAGGAAGACTGAGAGCCTCCGGAGCTCTCTGGACACACCTTACCTCTCCAGCCTGCATTCATGCCACAAGGGATGGCAAGAAGTCAGGTGACCGCAGTGGCTTGATTCCCCTTGAACCAAACCTCTGCTGAAGTGTTGACTTAGGTCTACTTTTAAATTTAATCTGGAGTCACCATCTGCCCTCCCAAGAATCTGGTGACCAATGAATAGTTCCAATGTAACATCAAAAAACAAGCCATCTATATTTTTTGTCCAAAATTTACATCCTCCAAATTGCCAACCAGACAGACTCAAGTTCTTGCTTATTTCAATGAACATTTATCCTTCCCAACCCACTGGGCCAGAGATGAAAGATAACCTCTTATGGTAGTCCTCAGACAAGGGAGAGATAAGTAGCAGAGCCCTGGGTCCTCCATCATAGTAGTGGCCAGGAAGAATAGTGATCAGCCTCATGGCACCAGGACCATAACCCAGGGATTTCTGACTACATCATACAGACACATGGCTCCTATTACCTTATACAAAAGAATTACTCTATCAATTAATTATATGCTACTTGAATTGTTACTTAAGTCTTCTGTCATGTTATTTCTAGTATCCTCAATCGGATTGTGAAATCTGAAGGCAGGGAGGGCTCCAATCTAACACAGGTTTGAATGTCCAGAATGACATCAGGATAGTGACTGACATACAGGAGCCATTAAAAAAACATGGCTGGGTGTGATGGCTCACACCTCTAATCCTAGTACTTCAGGAAGCTGAGGTGGGAGTATTGCTTAAGCCCCGGAGTTTAAGAACAGCGTGAGCAAGAGCAAGACCCCATCTCTACAAAAAAACCAGAAAAATCAGCCAGGTGCAGTGGCATATACCTATACTCCCAGTTACTTAGGAGGCTGAGGCAGGAGGATCACTTGAGCTCAGGAGTTTGAGGTTGCAGTGAGCTATCAAGCACTCTAGCCTGGGTGACAGAGTGAGACCCTATCTCCAAAGGAAAAAAAACTGCTGGCTGTTTACTGGTTTATTTACCTACAAAATTAGGTTATGGTTTACATAAGATGAATTTGTCTACTGTTGACAGGAAAGAGAAGCCCAACAGGAAATGCAGGAGAACAGCTCAGCAAGCCATGCCCAGCCAGGGACAGGAGGTCACTGAGTCCAAGCTTCCCAAGGGAGTGGAGATGTAATGTGAGCAAGCTGTCCATGGATCCTGGCAGGGAAGCCCAGCGCTGTCAGAGCCTTCCTGCCCTCTGGCAATACAAGATTGCAGTTAGGCAGGAAGGGTGTATGCTCACTATAGTCAAGGGCTGACAAAACATGGGAAATGGTAGCCTTGCTACACAGCCTCTCCTTCCTGTGGTGCTGGCGTGCCACAGCAGTAGAACAAACATGTCAATCACAATCCATTCCCCAGTGTCTAGGTCTCTGAACTCTGACTTCACAGAGGCAAACTTTACATTGCCTGAAATGTAACCATCTCCAGGCCTTTGAAGTCATCCCTTAAGAGTGTTCCCTTAATTTCTGCCCAATAATTTACTAATAAGTGGTGGAGGAAGGCTGAGTCGTTTTCCTTGCACAGCTGTAAGACGCCCCCAATGAGCCTTTCCTCAGTATTGCTCCACAGGTGAGTGATATCTCAGAGTACTACTACCTGCACATGCGAGCCCAAGAAGGGACGGACACCCAGGCACACCGGAGAGCAACGACCCTCAGAGGACTGCCAAGAGGGACACAATCTGCCCCTGCCAGTCATACCTAGAGCCTTCACAGATATCTGCCGGGTGAGTGGAGGGGGGATGTTGATGCACACTAGATCCACGTCTTGATGCAGCAAGACATCATCAGTTTGGCTGGTGTAGAAGGTGATGTTCATCTCCTCAGCAAGCTGCTTCGCCTCCTCCTCAGTCTTCCCCCACAGGGCCTCAACGGTGAACCCTTCTGCCCTCAGCAGTGGGACCAGAACCCGGGCAGAGCTGCCAGTCCCAAAGACGCCCACTCCTGGCAGCATCTTCATCCCGGCCTCTGTCTTCACCAACTCATCTCCTCACAAGAGCCTCCAGCATGGATACGACCTTCCCACAGTCCTGGTCAGACATGACTCCTAGAACAGCAAGCATTATACTGGTTATTAGTAGAAGGCACACTCAGCTGAGGCTACTTTCTTGGCTTATTTAGAAGCAAGAAGTTCTCGGCCAGAAAAATACAAATGAAATACTGCTCAAAAATGAAAAGTTGCAGAATCTTTCTCCATGGAGACTTAAGGATACCAGCAGTATCATCTATTGCAGGGGTCCTCAAACTTTTTAAACAGGGTGCCAGTTCACTGTCCCTCAGACCGTTGGAGGGCCGTACTATAGTTTAAAAAAACTATGAATAAATTCCTATGCACACTGCACATATCTTATTTTGAAGTAAAAAAACAAATGGGGAAAAACACCCGCATGTGGCCTGCAGGCCGTAGTTTGAGGACGCCTATCTATTGGAACTCAGAGAAGGAGGAAAAAAATGAAAAATGGGTAACGCTGGGTTTAAATCCCTGTTCTGCTACTTAATTTTCTATGTAACTCTGGTCAAACCATTTAACCTTCAGGGCATTAACTGTAGAATAAGAGGAGTGATTAATCTTTAAAGTTCCTTCTTGCTATAAAAGTTCATGATTTCATGATATGACAAAGAGTGGAAAACAAAAACCAGTATAAGAGGAAAGAGAAAGAACTATATAATTAAAAGTTTTATGGTAGCAAGCATAGGAAAATGTTCACTAGAAAGAAAACAATACCAAAAAAATTTTTTTTCAACTACCAAACTGGCTAAGAGAAAATGCATACTCAAAATGATTTTTTTTTTTGTATATTCATTATAGCATTGAATATCATAGTGAAAACCTAGGAGACAATCTAGATGTCCAATAAAAGTAATGGGTTAGATAAATAATAGTATGAAGCCACTGAAAACCATGAGGCAGAAGGCACTCAATGACTTGAAAGACATTCAGCATATATTTATTAAAAAGGGGAAAAGGGGCCGGGCGCGGTGGCTCACGCCTGTAATCCTAGCACTCTGGGAGGCCGAGGCGGGCGGATTGCTCAAGGTCAGGAGTTCAAAACCAGCCTGAGCAAGAGCAAGACCCCCGTCTCTACTATAAATACAAAGA
Source organism: Mirza zaza (assembly GCA_008750895.1). Classification (NCBI taxonomy): domain Eukaryota; kingdom Metazoa; phylum Chordata; class Mammalia; order Primates; family Cheirogaleidae; genus Mirza; species Mirza zaza. Next base: position 16,833 of record VSMD01012360.1, on the reverse strand, counting down.
AATTAATTGGACAACTAATATATATAGAAAAAAAAATTAGCCGGGCATGGTGGCGCATGCCTGTAGTCCCAGCTACTGGGGAGGCTGAGGCAGCAGGATTGCTTGAGCCCAGGAGTTTGAGGTTGCTGTGAGCTAGGCTGATGCCATGGCACTCACTCTAGCCTGGGCAACAAAGTGAGACTCAGTCCCAAAAAAAAAAGAGGAAAAGAAACAATATTTGAAGTAGCTTCTTTTAAAAAAGCATGTAAAAGAAGTACATAGATATGACAATATACAGGGACATCTATATTTACAATATATCTGTAAACATAGCTCTACATAACAGTAAAGTCACCAGAATATACTTGAATTTAATGATGATTACTCAGGTTGATGGGCTTATGGATGATTTTTATTGTCATCTTTATATATGTTATTTGAACTCTGCCAAATTTTCTACAATACATATGTCTCACTGTGGAGCTTTTCTTCCGATCATAAGAGTTATAAAATGAAATAAAGAACAAAACTAGGCCAGGCGTGGTGGCTTTTGCCTGTAATCCTAGCACTCTGGGAGGCTGAAGTGTAAGGATCACCTGAGGTCAGGAGTTTGAGAACAGCCTGAGGAAGAGTGAGATCCTATCTCTACAAAAAATCAGAAAAAATTAGCTGGGCAACTAAAAATGGGAAAAATTAGCCAGGCATGGTGGTGCATGCCTGTAGTCTCAGCCACTCAGGAGGCTGAGGCAGGAGAATCGCTTGAACCCAGTGAGGTTGCTGTGACCCAGGTTGACGCCATGGCACTTCTGTCGGGCAACAGAGTGAGACTCTGTCTCAAAAACAAACAAAAGCCCTTTGCTTGGGATCAGGGTCATGTGGGAAAACCAAGATGAGATTTAGGTGTGTCCAGAATATAAGGGTTCCCTAATACAGCACTTTCCTCAGCTAAACTGGTGATCTCCACCCACTCTGACTATATTAAGTCACTGGTGACCCTAGACCCACTGAATTGGACTGGGGGAATGAGGCCATGTCACCAACATTTTCTTTTTTTAAAATTAAATCTATTTTTTTTATTTTTTAAGACAGAGTCTCACTTTGTTGCCCAGGCTAGAGTGAATGCCGTGGCATCAGCCTAGCTCACAGCAACCTCAATCTCCTGGGCTCAAGCAATCCTGCTGCCTCAGCCTCCCAATTAGCTGGGACTACGGAAATGCGCCACCATGCCCGACTAATTTTTTGTATATATATTTTTAGTTGGTCAGTTAATTTCTTTCTATTTTTAGTAGAGACGGGGTCTCGCTCAGGCTGGTTTCAAACTCCTGACCTCAAACAGTCCGCCCGCCTCGGCCTCCCAGAGTGCTAGGATTACAGGCGTGAGCCACCATGCCTGGCCTCATGCTTAACCATTTTTAAGTGTATAGTTCAGTGTGCTAAGTACATTCATTCCCCTCACCTCCCCAAGACAGAGTCTAACTCTGTTGCCCAGTCTAGAGTGCAGTGGCGTCATCATAACTCACTGCAACCTCAAACTCCTGGGCTCAAACAATCCTCCTATCTTAGCCTCCCAAGCAGCTGAGAATACAGGCACGGGCCATGACACCCAGCTAATTTTTCTATTTTTGTAGAGACAGGGTCTTGATCTTGCTCAGGCTGCTCTCAAACTACTGAGCTCAAGCACTCCTCCTGATTCGGCCTCCCAGAGTACTAGGATTACAGGTGTGAGCCACTATGCCCAGCCCTAAGTACATTCATTTTGTTGTGCAACCATCACCACCATCTAGCTACAGAACCCATGTATCATTCCATACTGAAACTGTGGACCCACTGAAGGCTAACTCCCATTTTCCCCTGGTAATGGTAACTAATGGTAACTCCTGGTAACCACTATTCTGTCTGTCTCTGTGAATCTGACTATGCTAAGTCAGATTTCGCATAATGAAATCATAGAATATTTGTCCTTTTGTGCTTTTTGAAAACTCACCACACAATTACCAATTTCAAGTGTATAACTCAATGGATTTTAGTATATTCAGTTGTGCAAACATCACCACAATCAATTTTAGAATATTCTCATCATCCCCCAACGAAACCCAGTATTTATTAAATGTCACTCCCTATACCTCCTCTGCCCCCAGGCCCTGACAACCACTGATCTACTTTCTGTCTCTATGATTTGCCTATTCTGGATACTTCATATCAATGGAATCATATGTGGTCTTTTCACTTGTTTTCCAGGTTCATCCGTCTTATAGCATGTATCATTTCTTTTTATTGCTAAATAATATCCTATTGTATGGATATAACACATTTATCCATATATCGGTTAATGTCTATTTGAGTTATTTCCACTTTGTGCCGTCACAAGTGTTAGAATATCCACCTAAGTTTTTGTATGTATGTTTTCATTTCTCTTGGATATACACCTAAGAGTAGAATTGCTAGGTCATATGCTAACTCCACGCATAACCGTCTGAGAAACTGCCAGGCTAAAAGTGGCTGTACCATTTTACATTCCCACCAGGAATGTATGAGGGAGATTCCAATTTTTCCACATCCTTGTCAACACTTGTTGGCAAGGATTATCTGTCTTTTTAACTATAGCTACCCTAGTGGGTGTGAAGTGGTATCTTGAAGAGCTTCCCCCCCTTTTAAAATTAGAAGTCACATAAAAATTAAAAGTTCACATGAAATCAACCATTTTAAAGTGAAAAATCCAGTGGTATATTCACAAATGTTGTACAAATACTACCTCTATCTAGTTCCAAATGATTTTCATCGCTTGGAAAGGAAACTCTATACCAATTAAGCAGTTGCTCCCCACTACCCCAGCCCCTGGCAATTATCCACCTTCATGGTCTCTATCGATTTACCTATTCTGCAGATTTCATATAAATGGAATCATACCAAAAAAAAGTCACCTTTTGTCTTTGGCTTCTTTTACTTAGCATAATGTTTTTTGTTTTTACCTTATTTCTTTTAGAGACAGGGTCTTGTTATGTTGTCCAGGCTGAAATGCTGTGGCTATTCACAGGCACTATCATCACACACTACAGCCTCAAACTCCTGGACTCAAATGATCCTCCTACCTCAGCCTCCCAAGTAGCTAGGACTTCAAGTGCATGTAACTGTGCCTGGCTACTATAATGTTTTTGAGGTTTGTTCACATTCCAGCATATATCATTCATTCCTTTTTATGGCTGAAAAATACCCGTGTGTGTGTATCACATTTTGTTTATCCATTCATCTGTTGATTTGTTTTTCACCCTTTGGCTATTGTGGACAATGCTCCTATGACATTTAAGTACCTGTATTTGTCTGAGTACCTGTTTTTAACTCTTTAAGATATAGGATTTGTGACTTCCAAAGATTTTTCTCCTAATTTGTGCATATCTTTCGTGATGGTATCCTCTGAAGCACAAAACTTAAACTTTAAAGAAGTCTAATTTAGTTCTTTTATAACTTGTAATTTTGATGTCATCCCTATCAAGGCTTTGCCTAACCCAAAGTCATAAAGATGTACTCTTGTATTTTCTCCTAAGAGTTTTATAGCTTTAGCTCTTACATTTTAGGTTTATGATCTACTTTGAGTTGGTTCTGTATATGGTGTGAGGAAGGGGTCCAACTCCATTCTTCTGCATGTGGTTATTCATCTGCTCCAACATCATTTTTTTCTCTATCAACTCTTATACCTTTCTGAATCACTGTATTGTCTTGACATCTTTGTCTCAAGTCAGTTTTACCATAAATATATGGGTTTATTTATAGACTGACAATTTTTATTCATTGATCCACATTCTTATGCCAGTATCTATCTTGATTACTGTAGATTTTTTTTCTCCCCTGCACTTTAATTATGCAAAACTACTGTAGCTTTGCAGTAAGTTTGAAAATTAGGAAGTGTGAGTCCTCCAACTTTGTTCTTTTTTTTGAGACAGAGTCTCACTTTGTTGCACAGGCTATAGAGCGAGTGCCATGGTGTCAGCCTAGCTCACGGAAACCTCAAACTCCTGGGCTCAAGCAATCCTGCTGCCTCAGCCTCCCAAGTAGCTGGGACTACAGGCATGTGCCACCATGCCTGGCTAATTTTTTCTATATATATTAGTTGGCCAATTAATTTCTATTTATAGTAGAGACGGGGTCTCGCTCTTGCTCAGGCTGGTTTCGAACTCCTGACCTTGAGCAATCCGCCTGCCTTGGCCTCCCAGAGTGCTAGGATTACAGGCGAGAGCCACCGTGCCTGGCCTCCAACTTTGTTCTTTTTCAAGATTGTTTTGTCTGAGTCCCTTGCATTTCCCAATGAATTTTAGTATCACCTTATCAATAGCTGCAAAAAAGATAGCTGATTTTGGTTTTCTTTGTTGTTTTTTGTTGTTATTGTTTTGTTTTTGTTTTTGAGACAGTCTTGCTCTGTTGCCCAGGGTATGATCATGCAATGGCATGATCATAGCTCACAGCAATCTCAAACTCCTGGGCTTAACAGATCTTCCTGCCTCAGCCTCCTGAGTAGCTGGGACTGCAAGTGCATGTACCACGCCTGGCTAATTTTTTCTATTTTTTGTAGAGACAGGGTCTTACTCTTGTTCAGGCTGGTCTTGAACTCCTGACCTTAAGCAATCCTCCTAACTTGGGTGCCCAGAGTGTTAGGATTATAGGCAAGAGCCATGATGCCTGGCTTAGAATTGTTTTCTTAATTTCAAGTTGAGCATCTCTTTTGCTTCTACTGTATACACAAACGTACTTGTGTCTACTAAATACACATCTATGTTAGGGGTTGGTTTGCCAGCACAGTCTAGTATAGCATCCTGTACTGCTTGATTCTATCTGAAGTATACCTGTGCCTTGGCTTTGTAAACCACTGAAATAAGCATGAGTTGGGCTGCTAGACCCAAGAGGAGGCAGTTTCATGCCTCCTCTTGTCTCCACTCTCTGTGGCCATGGAGGTTGGCTTGCCCCTGCACTCCTACTATTGGTGTTCTATTTTATCTTAACCATCTTTCTTTCTTTCTGGTGGTGAATAGTGTCTGTGGCCTCTCAGTCACTTTTCTTTCCTTTTCTACTTTCTCTCTCTCTCTTTGCTGATAATTCTTCTGCCCTTACAGGCTTCCCTTAGAAACAGGTCAGTCCCATAGTATCTTTTATAATTTTCATGTCCTGAACTCTCTTCAGCTATTTCGGTCACTTTCTGCATTTACAGGTTTTTTTTAATTGTTCACGGGTCATGCCTATTCTGGGGAGCTTGAGAGTGTCAAATTTGTAGCACTAGGTAAGTGAGATTCTGCTTAAGTTTTGTGGGTCATTAATTACCAACAGCTACAGGGCCAGGGGAGTGAGACATAGCTACCATAAGCAAGGATGTCCATGTCCTCTCTAAATTAATGCCCAGGGCACACTTCCTTCTCTCTCACACTGCATTCCTTCTAACTCTAGTTATATTTGCGTGTGTATGTTTTAAGCATCAGTTGCTTAAAACACCGAATGGAATAGAAGAATTTTTAATAACATCCATTTTACTGCCACTGACTCAAAGGGCAGCTTCATTAACACCCATAAAGGTGTATCAGCTGGTCCCTGAGGCAGCCAGATGGCATGAAACTAGGCAGGTTTGATGACTAGGTATTTCCTGCTCAAGCAGGCAGAGCTGGTTTTCCTTGTTTATTTCAATGGCTACCCTTTCTCACCCCTAAAAATTTCCCTACTTTGCCTCTAACATCCTTGCACATACCCTTCAGATGCCCCGAAAGATCTCCATAAACCCAGTCCTGCCAAGCTCACATGCATTCCAGTCACTACATGCTGGTCAGGAATGAAGAGTGCCTTGGCAGGACTGGTTATAGGTAATTTGACAAGGCCCCAGGTTATGAGGAAGGCAGCACAGAGGTTAGAGGCATGGAATCTGTAGCCACCTTGCCTGGGTTCAAATCCTGGCTCCTCTACTACTTACCAGCTAAATGATCTCAGGTAAGCCTCTTAAGAGTTCCGTGCCTCCATTTCCTCATCTGTAAAATGGGAATAATTCTATCTATCTCATGGAGGAGTTAAGGATTAAATAAGTTAATATTTGTAAAGTATTTATTTTAAAAAATTTTATATACACTATGGAATACTATGTAATGCACTTATAATAACCTGTCCCATACTAAGTCACTACACAGGGTATCTTTTTTAAAAACAGGGTATTAAAAAAGATACCTATTATTTACCTATAACTGACTTAGATGTCTCCTCTTCAAAAGCTGTGTAGGAATGAGGATAATAATTCTGAGCTAACATGAAGTGAGTGCAATAGGCCAGGAGTATTAAGTCTGACTCTAGGTCCCGGCAACCTTGTTGTACGGATGAGAAAACATGCTCAAAGACACTAGGTAACTTTTCCAGGGTTCCATGGCTGGCTGTGTGCAATAGACCTGGTACAATCAGCATGAAACCTGGAGCAGGTTACTTAGCTTCTCTGAGCTTCTGTAAAAATAATAATTTTGTAACGTGTGTGTGTGGTGACTCTTCTTTCATCCTTAGTGACAGCTCTTTCTGCTGTCTGGTTTCATAACTGCTTGCCTCAGTTATTACTCACCACTCAAAGTAATACTAATCTGTTCATGTGTCTTACCTTTATTGAGGGCCTAAGGGGGGGGGGGTGGCTGTGAGACATAAAAGATGAAAAGTCCTAATTTCAGGGGTGACAAGTCAAAGGTGAATAGGAGCCAGAGCTGGTGGCATCAAGTGTTAATGTAAGGAGTTTAGACTTTGCCAGGTGGGTGTGCTTGGTACTCTTGGCCTGCCCTACCTTCCCCACCTGATCCTCTCTGCCCTGCTTCCGTGTATCAGGAGTCAGAAGGCCAATTTCTAAGGGCCTGGGCTCCAGATCCTCTGGCTTTTGTCTGGGTCCAGCCAATGAAAAGCACCAGGAAGAGATCACAGAACAGGAAGAAAGGTCAAGGTATTTATTTTCTGCCCTCTCTCCCTGCCAGGATGTGGTTCTGGCAAGAGCTGTTATTCTCAACCAAGGTCACAGATCCTTTCCAGGACCCCTATCCCATGATCATAGCTTTTGTTGTGTTCCAGTAACACCTGCCCTTTCCTTCAATGCGCCTAGGGTGGTAACACTACCAGCTGTTGCCAGTCTCTGCCGGTCCCTGGGTGTTCCACTATCCCTTGCAGGTTTCCTTTACTGCTCAGCACTGTTGAAAATAATCCCTTCACTGTTGTAAATAATCCCTTCATTAAAGGCTTTTCAATTAACCTTGAGTGCACTGGTTGTTTCCTGACTGGATCCTGACTAATGTAGTAAGCAATAAGAAACATTAAATTTTTAAAAAATTTGGCAGAAAGATGTAGGTACAATAGAGTTTAGGAGACACTAGACACAAAGAGCCAGTTAGGAAATCAAGTAAGAGATAAAAAAAGGTCTAACGAAGGGAATGAAATGGAGGAGACAGCTAACAACAGGATTTGGGATTAAGAGGGGACAGGGAGGCCAGGCGCGGTGGCTCATGCCTGTAATCCTAGCACTCTGGGAGGCCGAGGTGGGAGGACTGGTGGAGGCCAGGAGTTTGAGAACAGCCAGAGCAAAAGCAAGACCCTATCTCTACAAAAAAAAAAAAAAAAAAAAAGAGAGAGATATTAGCCAGGCATCATGGTGCATATCTATAGTCCCGGCTACTTAGGAGGCTGAAGTAGGAGGACTGCTTGAGTTTAGGAGCTTGAGGTTGCAGTGAGTTATGATGACACCACTGCACACTAGCCCTGGCAACAGAGTGAGACTCTTTTGAAAAGGAAAAAGCAAAAGGAAGGAAAAGAAAAGAAATGCAAATTAGAACTTATTCAACACAACCACACACATTACAATGTATGAAATTCAGAAAACCCGATATCAAATACTGGCAAGGATAAGAAGCAACTGTTTGTTGTTGGTGAAAATGCAAAATGATACAGCCACTTTGGAAAGGTTTGCCATCTTATAATGTTAAATATATACCTATCATACAACCTAGCAATCCTACTTCTAGGTATAGTACTTACCAAGATAAATTAAAACTTATATTCACACAAAAACCTAATGTGAATGTCTACAGTAGTTTTATTCATAATTGCTAAAACTTGTAATCAACACAAATATCCTTCAACTGGTAAATGGATAAACGATAGTATATCAATGCATTGGAATACTACTCAGCAATAAAAAGGAAAAAAACTACTGATGCACACAACGTGAATGAATTTCAAATGCATTCCGCTAACTGAAAGATGCCAGATTCGAAGGCTCCATACTGTGTGATTCCATTTAAATGACATAATGGAAATGGCAAAACTGCAGGGACAGATAACAGATCAGTGTTTGCGAAAGGTCGATACTGGGTTCGTGGGTATTCTATAAAGGGGCACAAGGGAATTCTGGGGGAGGGGTGATGGAACCGTTCTACATCTTGACCATTAGTGGTGGTTACATGACTGTATTTCCCAAAACTTACACCACTACACATTAAAAAGGGTAAATCTGGCCGGGCATGGTGGATCACGCCTGTGATCCTAGCACTCTGGGAGGCCGAGGCAGGAGGATCGCTCAAGGTCAGGAGTTCGAAACCAGCCTGAGCAAGAGTGAGACCCCGTCTCTACTAAAAATAGAAAGAAATTAATTGGACAACTAAAAATATATATATAGAAAAAATTAGCTGGGCATGGTGGTGCATGCCTGTAGTCCCAGCTACTTGGGAGGCTGAGACAGAAGGATTGCTTGAGCCCAGGAGTTTGAGGTTGCTGTGAGCTAGGCTGACACCAAAGCACTCACAGTGAGACTCTTTCTCAAAAAAAATAAAAAATAATTAAAAAAGGATAAATTTTACTGTTCTTATAAATTATGCTTCAATAAATATGACCCCTAAAAAATGACACTGAAGTTCCATCTAAGCAGTGTCCTTAAGAAAAACAGGGAACTCAAAAGGTTTGATTGTTCAGACTTTGGTATGGAAGCTGGGATTCTGAATTGTTTCTCCCAGACTGGCTAAATATCATTCTACCTTCTGTTTTTCTAGTCTATGGAGACACAGCTTCTGTAAAACTATAGGACAAGACCCACTCCCTACCACAGGGGTGGGCCAAATCCAATCTGATACCTGTTTTTATAAATAAAGTTTTACTGGAACAGTCATACCCATTCATTTATTTATTCCTTTATTTAGGTACAGCTGCTCTTATACTACAACAGGAGTAGGTGCAAAGGCCATATGGTCCACAAACCTTCAAATTTTTACAGTCTGGCCCTTTACAGAAAAGGTTTACTGACCCCTGCCCTATCCATATGTCATAAGGCCCAGGTGCTCCACCTGATGAGTATAGTCATGAAGGTAGCCAAAAGTATGGTTAAAAAAAATGCCCCACATCTCATTGTGTGTGAGAAGTCACACAGATTGTGGGAATTCTGGACTTAGTGCATAACTTCAGAGGTCACTCATAGAGTCACTCTATGCAACTTGCAAAGAGGTGGGACCCTGGGCAGAAGGTATCTATGAATCCTCCTTTCCTACCAGGTCTTTACAATGTTGAGGGTTGCAAAGTGCAGAGCTAAAACCTGTATTTCCCAGTCTTTCCTTGCAAAGAGGTATGTCTAATGAGGTAAATACTGAAGGTACAACTTGGTAAAACTTCTGGAAAGGCAGCATTCTCAAGTGGCAGGAACTCCTCCCCCACCCCCATTCTGTCTGGAATTACCACCGGAGGTGACCTGAGGATGGAACACAATTTCTTGTAGATTTTGGCACTGAAATGATGACTTGATGTCATCTGTACCCTCAAAGAACTCAACCTCACAGACAAGACATGCACTTGAGCAAATCTGTCACATGGTATGACAGGTAGCGCAACGGAAACTTGTCTGTGGCACAGAGAAGAGCACCATTAAGTACAGGGGCTGGAGATGGTGTGTCAGCAAGAAAGGGTTCCTGGAGGAGATGATGTAACAGGTCTAGGCTGGTCAGAATGGCAAGGTTATTAAAGCCTCTACAACACATTCAATGACATGGCCCTCCCTCTACTGGTGGCCCACCCTGTTCTTCTGGGGCCATTTTAGTCAAAAAGTTCTTCTTTAGATGGACTTGAAATCTGTTCTCATGAAACTTCCACACTGTGGAACTACCTGTGATGTTTCTAACATTTCCTTTAAATTTCGTAGATTGTGATAGTTGGTGTGCAAAATGAGGACAATATTTCCCTTTCCTTTTTTTTTTTTTTTTAGACAGAGTCTTACTCTGTTGCCCGGGCTAGAGTGCCGTGGAGTCAGCCTAGCTCACAGCAACCTCAAACTCCTGGGCTCAAGGGATCCTCTTGCCTCAGCCTCCCGAGTAGCTGGGACTATAGGCATGCGCTACCATGCCTGGCTAATTTTTTCTAGATATATATTTATGTATATATTTTTAGTTGGCCAATTAATTTCTTTCTATTTTTAGTAGAGACGGGGTCTCACTCTTGCAGGCTGGTTTCAAACTCCTGACCTTGAGCAATCCTCCCTCCTCCGCCTCCCAGAGTGCTAGGAATATAGGCGTGACCCAGCGCCCTAGGCTCTTCCCTTCCCTTTTTCATGCCATTGGGGAGTCAATCACTTCCCACATTGAATCTGGGTTGGCCATGTCACTTGCTCTGGCCAACGGAACATTAGCTACCCATTTGAGGTTATATTTAATGCTCCCCTGGAACCACCAATCTAGTAAATGTACTAAAAAAAAAATCATATTGTTACCAAACAATCAAAATTGTGATCTCCTCAAGGCCAAAAACCATGTGTTTATAGATTAGGCACCCAGCATAGAGTTAGACCTTAACAAATCTTCATTAGATTTAGATGATACTGACCTTCATAAACCCATACACTGCAGTGTTCATCAGTTCTCTTTCCAAGTGCTCAGGGATTATTTGTTTAATAAGATGTTCTAGTGATATCCTGAGGAATCATCAGCAATAGGCTCAAACACCCACAGCTAATGTTTCCTTCACCTGCTTTCTGAAAACAGAAATGTTGTGTATCTTCCTTCACCTGGCACCCGCTTCTGCTCCACGATGCCTCCAGGTTTATTGACAATAGTTTATGGAGTATAGCAAGAACACCTGATAGTTTTCTCAGCCCCTTGGGATGTAATTCAAAGGAACTAACTCACTGAGAACTGACCATTATACGTTGCCTGCACCTGCTTTTTCCATCTAGGTCTTTGATGAAACAGAAATATATGAGTTGAGTAGTTGTTTTCTTTTTCTTTTTCTTTTTTTTTTTTTTGAGACAGAGTCTCACTTTGTTGCCCAGGCTAGAGTGAGTGCCTTGGCGTCAGCCTAGCTCACAGCAACCTCAAACTCCTGGACTCAAGCAATCCTACTGCCTCAGCCTCCCAAGTAGCTGGGACTACAGGCATATGCCACCATGCCCAGCTAATTTTTTCTATATATATTAGTTGTCCAATTAATTTCTTTCTATTTATAGTAGAGACGGGGTCTCGCTCTTGCTCAGGTTGGTTTCGAACTCCTGACCTTGAGCAATCCGCCTGCCTCGGCCTCCCAGAGTGCTAGGATTACAGGCGTGAGCCACCACGCCCGGCCAAGTAGTTGTTTTCTTTGTCATACTTTATTTGTCCTACAGGCCTCTCAGTATATCTTTAAGAATACTTGTGGCTGGGCACAGTGGCTCACGCCTAGCACTTTGGGAGGCCGAGACGGGTGGATCATCTGAGCTTAGGAGTTGGAGACCAGCCTGAGCAAGAGTGAGACCCCGTCTCTACTAAAAAAATAGAAAGAAATTAATTGGCCAACTAAAAATATATAGAAAAAATTAGCCAGGGATGGTGGTATGCCTGTAGTCCCAGCTACCTGGGAAGCTGAGGCAGAAGGATCGCTTGAGCCTAGGAATTTGAGGTTGCTGTGAGCTAGGCTGACGCCACGGCACTCTAGCCCGGGCAACAGAGTGAAACTCTGCTTCAAAAAAAAAAAAAAAAAAGAATACTTGTGATTGCCTGAAAGTTTTTTCAAGTGTCACTACTTGTTCTGGGATTGTTTACCTGATCCTATGAGAAGCAGCCAGCTCTTGGGAAACATAAAGATAGATGGAGCCTGGGTGGTTCCATCCAAACTAATTACAAATGTATCTGTAATAGTTTGTCCTGTAACTATGCTTTTTTAAATTACAAAATATGCTTTCTATTTTTCAGTGACAGCCTTTTAAAAAGAGCAATTAGGGACTTCCTACAGATAAAGTTACCGCCTTGTAACACTATCTTTACCTTGCAAGCCACAAAAATGCAGTAGATTGATTTTTAGCCAAAGCATTAAATCAATTCAATGGAGAAAGGAAACTCTTTTTAAGAAGTGGTGTTGGGGCAGGGTGCAGTGGCTTACACCTACAATACTAGCACTCTGGGAGGCCCAGGTGGGAAGACTGCTTGTGGTCAGGAGTTCCAAGACCAGCTTGAGCAAGAGTGAGACCCCTGTCTATACTAAAAATAGAAAAAATTAGCCAGGTGCATAGTCCCAGCTACACGGGAGGCTGAAGCAGGGTGGAATCACTTGAGCCCAGGAGTTTGAGGCTACAGTGAGCTACAATGATGCCACTACACTCTACAAGGGCGGCAGAGCAAGACACTGTCTCAAAAAAAAAAAAAAAAAAAAAGAAAGAAAAGAAATGGTGTTAGAACAATTGGATATCCATATGGTAAACAATTAACCTTGATCCCTCTCTCACTGTGTATACAAAACTTAGTTTGAAAAAAAAAAAGAGGCCCGGCGCCGTGGCTCACGCCTGTAATCCTAGCACTCTGGGAGGCCGAGGCAGGCGGATTGCTTGAGGTCAGGAGTTCGAAACCAGCCTGAGCAAGAGCGAGACCCCGTCTCTACTATAAATAGAAAGAAGTTAATTGGATAACTAATATATATAGAAAAAATTAGCCGGGCATGGTGGCATATGCCTATAGTCCCAGCTACTTGGGAGGCTAAGGCAGTAGGATTGCTTGAGTCCAGGAGTTTGAGGTTGCTGTGAGCTAGGCTGACGCCACGGCACTCACTCTAGCCTGTGCAACAAAGCAAGACTCTGTTTCAAAAAAAAAAAAAAGCAAAAAAGAAAAGAAAAAAATTAATTTGAGGTGGGTCAAAGACCTAAATATAAAAGCCAGAACCATAAAGCTTCTAGAAAAATATATCAGAGACTATTTTTGAGACGATGGGGTAAAGACTTCTTAGATGGGACACAAAAAGCTAGTGCTCGATTATAAACTGGATTTCCAAATTTAAAAGAATTTCTGCTTATTAAAGACACTGTTTAAGAAGATGAAAAGGGGGCCAGGCATGGTGGCTCATGCCTGTAATCTCAGTGCTTTTGAGCCCAGGAGTTCAAGATCACAGTGAATTATGATCATGCCACTGCACTCCGGCCTGGGTGACAGAGACCTTGTCTCAAAACAAAGTCAGTCGATAAAAAAAATGAAAAAGCAAGGCCCAATCTGAACATATATGTAGCAAAGGACTTGTCTGTAAAAGAACTACAAAACAACAATAAAAAGGTGAAATACTCAATTAAAAAACTGTCCAAGACTTAAACAGTTACTTTGTCAAAGATATACAGATGGCCAATAAACACACGGGAAAGTGTCCCATACCATTAATCATTAGGGACATACAAATTAAAAGCACACTAAGATACCCATTACAATGGCTGAGATAAAAAAGACTGAAAACTCCGAAGTTTGTGGATATGGAGCAAATGGAACTCTCATACACTCTTGGTAGGAGTATAAAAAATCTTAACAACCACTTTGGAAAATCGACAGTTTCCTATAAAGTTAACAAGTATCAACCCAATCACACCAACTCCACCTGTGGATATTTACCTAAGAAAATGAAAACATATGTCTACAAAAAATTTATACAAATGTTCATAATAGCCTTATTCATAATAGCCTGAAGATTATCTAAACGAAAATCTAAAGAGTATCGCAGGGATGCAGAGGCTTTGGTTGCATGGCTTGCCTTTGCACCAAAGAGTCGGAGCTCCAGGCGTGCCAGTTCCCTGGGTGGCATGCACTGTATCCACTGGGTGTGAGTTTACCCATTCCCTCCTCAACCCTCCCTGTATGAGCTCTTGATCTGCCCAGCACTGTGTTAAGATTATAAAGATGAATTAGACACAGATCGTTCCTCTCTGGGAGGATGAGGGTGGAAGTAAGGTGATGGAGAAATAAGAGATTAAACAGAGATTAATATAGTTATCTTTATCACGAAAGGTCCAAGCAGGATATAGATGGTATACTCAAAAAGGGTAACTGAAGAGAATTCAATAAAGGACTTAGACAGGAGTAGGCAAAAGGTTAAGGGATGGTGAAGCAGCCCCACTCTCCCCTTACCATCTAGGCTGAAGGGGAAAGGGAGGGGCATCCAGTAAGAGCAATACTCATTGGAAAGTGCCATCAGGCAGGAGCCATGACTATAATACTTTCCATAGACAACTGGGGGAATATAAGTATCCCAGCCACTTTCTCCCCCTACCGTTCAATCACTGGCTGGTGCCTCCTGGTGCAGAATGCATATATTAATAGCAATCAGAAAATGGAGTGATGCAGTACTTAGAGGTCAGCCCCAGTACCACCTCCAAGGTAGAGAGCAGAGGTGGAGATTAAAAGGAAAACAAACGAAAAACTAAAGGGCCACTCCACAGATGGCAATGAAAGAAGGATCAATCTGCAGCTAGTAGTCCAACTGAAGAACATAGAAGATGATTTCAGACCCACCTCTAACCCCAAAAATGACACAAGAATAAGACATGACACCTCTTCAGCAAAATTAGAGACTTTTGGGGCTTTTGTCTTCCATAAAAGTATCACTCTAGAAATGACAGACTAGCTGATACTTACTCTTATATAAACCACTTCTTAAAATGAAAAATTTTAAAAGGTGTGTCGACATAAGGATTTACATTAGCATTAACTCAGCCTCCGAAAATGTATTTTTTGAAAGCTTGGATTAAAAAAAAAATAAAGAAAGAAGAATAGCCTGAAATTGGAAATGAACCCAAATGTTCTTCAATAGGAGAATGGGTAAACAAATTATGAAGTTGTCATACAATGGAATAGAGTATAGCAGTAAAAATGAGTTAACAATTTATACATGCAACAATATGTATGAATCTTTTTTTTTTTTTGAGACAGAGTCTCACTCTGTTGCCCAGGCTAGAGAGTGCTCTGGCATCAGCCTAGCTCACAGCAACCTCAAACTCCTGGGCTCAAGTGATCCTACTGCTTCAGCCTCCCAAGTAGCTGGGACTACAGGCATGCACCACCATGCCCAGCTAATTTTTTCTAAATATATTTTTAGTTGTCCAGCTAATATCTTTCTATTTTTTTAGTAGAGATGGGGTCTCACACTTGCTTAGGCTGGTCTCAAACCCCTGAGCTCAAATGATCTACCCACCTCAGCCTCCCAGAGCGCTAGGATTACAGGTGTGAGCCACCACGCCCGACCTGTATGAATCTTAAAAACATCGAGTAAAAGTTGCCAAGCACACACACAAAACCCATAGTGTAGGATTCCATTTATTTGAAGTACAGGCAAGCCTTATTTATAGCGACACTAGTCAGAAGGTGGCATTAGTGATGGTGGTTGAGGTGGGGAAGGAATTGACTAGAAAAAGGCATAAGTACACCTATAGTGATGAAAATGTTCCATATCTTGTGTGGCACTGAGGTTACATGGTAATACAACTGTTAAAACTCACAAGTTGAATATTTCCTTTAAAACAAAACAAAAACCCCATAAGCTTACTTTTGGGGATATCATGAGTATAGAGATAAGGGCTAGGGCCAAGAGACTAAGTTTTCTGAGAAAGTAACTTCAAGCTAAGGCCCAGTGATCTAGTCAGTCTTGGCATTTGCTGAGGGTACCTGAAGATGGCACTTTTTGCTAGGCAGTGTTACACTGGGTGAGCTGCTAAGCTGTAGGTTTAGGAAGTCCTTACCATTCACAAACAACTCATACTAAGCAAAGGAGGGTTCAAAAAGTAGTTCTTTTCCTGTATCACTTTTAGGCAAGCAAATTTCACGATGGCCATAAGCAAAGAAATAGTGTATATCAGTTTGTAGCTAACGGGTTGGACAATGAAGCTTGGCACACCCCAAAGGTGGCGAGCCCTCACTCAGTGCCCAGCCCCACACACCCCTAAAACCCATTAACCACGAGACTAACCACAAAACTGGCCCCACACCTTGAGTTCTCCAGTTACAGCAGCCTGCCAGAGCTCTGCATATTCAAGGCAACCCTCCCTCCTCAGAGATGCGTCCACAGACTTTGCTGCAGACCTGTCCCCTCAGACACATTCCGAAGGGCCAGTGTCCAGAATCTTGTTTGCAAATTAGATTTTTCCATGGATAAATCCTTTTCAGTAATTTTATCCTAATATAACATATGCTAAGATAAAGCACTGTGACCAGAGGTTAGGAAAGGGCCCGAGTTACTGAGATAGGCCCTCAACCTAATTTTAAAATAGATTGTGACATTAGCTAAGCTAATTATAGTCTGTGTTTTAAGTGCTTGTGTATATAAAATGACATCTGTAATTTATGCAAATTGATTCCTTATAAATACTTTTTTTTTTTTTTTTTTTTTGAGACAGAGTCTCACTTTGTTGCCCAGGCTAGAGTGAGTGCCGTGGCGTCAGCCTAGCTCACAGCAACCTCAAACTCCTGGGCTCAAACGATCCTCTTGCCTCAGCCTCCCGAGTAGCTGGGACTACAGGCATGCGCCACCATGCCCGGCTAATTTTTTTTATATATATATATATTAGTTGGCCAATTAATTTCTTTCTATTTTTGTAGTAGAGACGGGGTCTCGCTCAGGCTG
>VSMD01012357.1:0-80020 GCA_008750895.1 Mirza zaza | reverse complement strand
AAAACCTGACAATTGCCCAGGGCATCGTAGTTGCCAAGCACTGTCACGCTTGTTATCCATTCTAGCCTCACAACTAACAGCCTGGAGAGGCAGGTCTGGAAAGAGTTCTTATCCCCACATCCAAACAGAAGACGTACCTTGTGCACAAATCCTGCGGTTAGTTGGAATCGGGAGGTAGGTCCTCAGCCTCTGCGCTTGGCCTTGTCAGGAGGTAAAGCCAGGTACTCGGGGTGGGGCTGCATATGGAGGTTCACTTTTGGGGGGGTCTGGGAAAGGTCTTGTGAGGCGGTGACACCTGAGGAGGGCCTTGACTACGGTCTGAGGGAGAAGGGAGCTTTTTAATCGCAGGCGACAGTTATGTGCACAGGATGGCCAGTCGGAAGTGTGCCTGAGTCCGGGGAGCACCCAAGCTGCACCGTCCTTGTTAGAATGGGATGATGTGGTCTTTGACATGATCTGTGTCACTCACTGTCACCTTTGTCTCACCTGTTACCCTCAGACTCACCCCATCTATGACAAAATAAAAAGCTCTTGGCGACTTTCCACTGAGGCTCAAACCCAGTCCTTGAGGCCAATAGAACTCCTCTTCTTAAACTCTCCTCCATCAACAAAAATCCTCCCCACAGCTTTGGTGTGTTCCGTGTAATGCAAATAGCCCTGAAGGGTGACGCAAAGCTGTGCTCTTAATTCCATTTTGGGCTCCCGTCCCCCCATGACTCAAATCCCCACTGGATCCTAGCACATCTGGGCAGGATTTGTGCCTGCCCACCCCAAACCCCGGGATAAAAGTGACCTGTGGCTGCCCCTACAGGTCAGGCCGCAAACATCTATCTGTGGAGTGCGATGGTGTTCCTGGCTGCTTTCCCATGTGTTGTCTTGTCTGGTGCATGTGAGAGCTCCCTTGTAGGGCTGGGCAGATCATGGCGTTCCCACAGAGAGTGCCCTGTGACTCGCCCACAACCCCACAGTCATCAAGCCTCGGAGTGAGACTGAAGGCAGTTCCTCTGAATTCAAGGCCAGGTGTCATTTCCCAATCTGACTTTGCCTCTGGGTGGAGGCAGCTTCTTGAGAGAGGATGCAGAAGAACCTACCTGGAGGCCACTGGATTTGCAAGGGTCTGGGGGAGGGGGGCAGGTGGGTGTTGCCTGAGAGCATTAGAATTTGGAGGAGGGAACTAGTCTGTGATTCTCTTATGAATAAATTTTCTGGGGAGAAGATGGTGTCCACTGTCCAAGCCTGGATGAGAAGATTTGTGTATTGCATCTAAATTTAAGAAGAAAGAGAAAGGTCTGTTGTTGGGCCAATTTGGATGATCGATTCGGCTAAGGACTGCTTATAAGGAATATTCACCAGCTCTCTCCTTGACCTTTTCTTGAACATCTTCACCAGTTCACTTGAGTGTAAAGCAAAGCCCTGCTCTAGTTACTTCTTCTGTTTAGACACAGGCTCAGGCAGCAGGCAGACACCTTAGGGTGCTGAGGGGCCAGGCCTGCAGATGGGAGTGCTCAGTGTGGCCTGCATGTGGGCTCTAGGGGAGGCGAGAGGGACTCTGGCTCCCAGTAGTGCTGACCTTGGATGACCTTGGGTGACTTGGTGGGGCCCGAAACTGCAGGCCCTGAGTGATCTCTACAAGACGCCAGAGACACAGTATGGCCACGGTCTGGGAATAAAGCACTTGTCCTCTCTCAGAAGGTCTGCATGGTGGCAGTCAGCTTGAGCTTTGGAATGTCCCCAGACCAGCAACCTGGTCCCAGCCCCTGGGGAACCTAGGACCATTGCAAGAGGATGAAACAGGCTGGGCACCAAGTATTTATCTACAGATCGACGCACCTCCCGCTTCCACAAGTTCTATTTTTCAAGTATATGTGAGCGTTGTGAAATATAAAATACCAATTTAAATATTTTATCAATACATCCTCATTTACCATACATTCACTTAACAGACACCAATGTTTGACATAGACTAACATTTAACATATACTAAAATATAATGGGGACAAATGAAATGATTTGACGTTGCTATAGGCTGAAGTGTGTACCCCCCACCCCTAAATCCACGTGTTGATGTGCTCACCTCTAGAATCTCAGATTGTGAATGTGTTTAGAGACAGGGCCTTTAAAGAGGGGATTAAGTGAAAATGAGGCTGTTGCAGTGGGCCCTTGCTCAGTCTGACTGGTGTCCTTGTAAGAGAGGCAATAAGGGCACACAGAGCTAGCAGGAATGCAGGCAAACCGAGGAAAGGCCGAGGGAAACACGTGGTGAGACGGCAGCTGTGGGTCAAGCCAAGGAGAGAGGCCTCAGAAGATCAAACCTGCCGACACCTTGATCTTGGACTTCTGGCCTCCAGGCTTGAGAACATCAATTTCCGCTAATCCACCCAGTCTGTGGCATTTTGATGTGGTCGCCCTAGCAAATGCATACAGTGATTAAAAGAAGTGTGCTACTTGAAAAGGTTGTCTCGCACTGTTCCCATTCGAGGCCACTGATGGAGTGAAGAAGTCACCCGATGGGGGCTAGAGAGGCTCGTGGGTGGTCACGTGGGCTCGTGGGCTCCCCTCCAGCCCAGGCACACCTGTATGATATACTCGGCGATTGATACCCTTGGTGCCGAGCGGCTTGCCCTCGGCTGATGTATCTGATGGGCTTTTGTCCCCAGCAAGGCTCACAAAGCTCCTCGGAAGGCCACAGACAATACGGAGGAAAGCCACGGCTGTAGCCAGGACCACAGCGGACCACCCCCCACCCTGCACCCTGGCCACTGCTGCTACCGCTGGAAGGGCTTCCTGTGGGCCCCACTCTTCACACCCACCAGCTCCTGAATTAGAACCCAGGAGGGCACATCTGATCGGCTGGGCCCAGGTCACGTGCTTGAGCCCTAACAGCAAGGGAGGCTGGAAAAGGTAGGAGTCAACGTGCTCAACTTCTGTACCAGGGGGCTCTGCACTCTCCTCCTACAAGATCCATCCATAATATGGAGGAGTCCCCAGATGCAGTCAGGGAGTTCTGCATGAGGGCAGCCAAAGATGATTACAAACATCCTCTATGCTAGGGTGTGTGTGTGCGCATGTTTGTGCGTGTGTAGGGCAGGGCTGGAAATGACTTCAGATGAGCAGAGTAGTTAAGAGAATGAGCTTTGGCATCACACAGATGGGTCTCAGTTACCAGCAACCTTACTTATTAGCTTCCAGTCCTGGCCATATACAATCCGCCTAAGCCTCACTTTTTTCATCCGTAAAACTAGGCTTCAAATGCCTAGAGCACAAAATGGTGCCATCGGTATTGTCATAGCTGATGTTGTTAATAGAAATAGCATGATAGGCATGTCATGATGCCTCAGTCATGGACTCTAGGCCTAACTATTATACAAGGTCCGGTTAGATTGACCTTCTAATGTTTCACCTGTATCTCCAGCACAGATGGTCAAATCACTTTTTTACACCTGCGTCCTGATAGAGTCCTCAAAGGGCAGGTGCTTTTTAAAGGATTAACCTAAGCTCCAAGCATAAGCTTTTTATTGCTGTTTTATCCTACCGTGCAATGACCTTCGAACATTTTTTTTTTTTTTTTAAAGCTATGGCTGGTTGGGTGTACCCAATGTCCTTTATGGCTCTACGCTTCAGAAAAATAAATAGAAGGAAAAGGGAATTAAAAGACTAAGATAAAGTAAAACAGGTGTGTTTCCTGCTGGAATTTGAAGGAGTTGGAGTTTGGAAGTAGGGGAGTTGGAGGGGTCAGAGTTCAACTGGCAAACAGGCCGGTTCGGAGGGTCACTGGAGTTGATTGACATGAAAGCGTTCCTGGCAGGCGCCGTGGCGGGGCAGCCCGCGCTCGCAGGACTCTGTTTACAAACAGGCTCGCTGACCGCAGTGCTTCGGTGCACCTTTCATGAAAAGATATTGATGTTCATGCTAATCCGGGGGCCATATAGATCCAGAAACCATCAAAGAAAGATTGGATTCCGTCCAATAGATTTTTACTGTGAAGCGTGTTTCACTGTGTTCTAATGCTTGGAAACTTAGGGACGGATGAGTGAGGTGAACAGCAGTTCTCTGTCAACCACAATGTTTAACCGAGCAGAATACTCTGTTCTCCGCCTACCTGAATAGTTGCCTAACTCTCGTGGTTAACCAGGCCCATAAAGTTTGCATGGCAGACTCAATTTTTTTCTTCCTTTTTTTTTTTTTGCACCTAGGGAAAAAAATAAGTACAGGGTACAAGGTCGATTTCTGGACTGTATCACATTGGGACGAATTTACCTAATCTCTCAACCAGGAGATTTGCACCAAAATTCCTGATCCAGACAGGACAGTGTGATGAATAGAGGTTTAGGGAAGGTGGCTTTCCCTCTGCCCCCTGCCTTGGTCTTACTTCATTAGTAATCCAGGGATTCTCAGATCATGTCTGCCTTTGGGCAGCAAGCTCCTGACATAAGTGATTTATTTGCCCAGGGTTTGTGTGGCCCGTTGCTTCTGTAGTGTTTGAGTTAGTCACACCCTGGAGGTGCGAGTCCAGGAGGAGGGGAGTTGTTGGGGGGTGGTCCTCTGGGATATGGACAGTACTGGGTACAGGAGGTGGGTTTTGAGCGGTAAGTTTAAAGGATTCATCCATATAGTCAATGAATGTCTATTGAGCACTTACAATGTGCCAGGCATGGTTGTGGACACTGGGGATATAACAAGGATCAGAACAGACAATACTCCTGCCCTCACAGTAGGGATGTGGTTTTTGGGTTATTCTGGGCCAAAAGAGTGAAAGTTGGTGGAGGAGAGGGTGGGTGTTGTACAGAGGTCTGCACGTGGGCTTGCTTCGTTTATACGTCATTCAATCCCTCCAGTGTCTACGGACCACCTTCTATGGGCAGATTTGTGCAAGATATTGGAGATACAGAGGTGACCACACCCCAGCTCTTGCCCTTGAGGAGTTCAAAGTCGGGTGCAGAGGCACAGACATTCCAGGGCAGTATGTAATGAGCTCGGGGGCAGAGGCAGGCTCAGAGGAAGAAGCTGCAAATCCTGCTAGAGAGGATTCGAAGGCTTCCTAGAAGGAGAGAGAGAGTTGATGCCAGCCTTAGATGACAAAGAAGAGCTTGCCAGATGGCACGGAGAGTGGAAGAGGATTCCAGGCAGGGGAATGAGAGGGCATCCACTGAGGCAGGGGGCACAAGAAGGCTGTTAGGCGGGGGAGGGATGATGGTGGAGAGCCTGGCTGGGAATTGTGGTTTTAATCTTAGTTGAGATGTGATGGGGGCCACAGCCAGGTTCAGGAAGTAACTCATTGAAAATTACATTTGAGCTTGAGGACCGCGGTGTGCTTACTCAGGATCATGTCCTTAAACAGGGAATACTCATTAGCAAACCAATTAAGGCCCTTAATAGGCAGGACTGTACTTTGCTGGGTTTTAGAAGACTTAGAGACTAGAGAACAATAGTACAATAAATATATTGATTGAGTTTGGGTTTGCCAAGAAATTAAAGAGTCTGCACTTCACTAGTAAAAGTGAAATGAAAATGCTTTTTTTTTTTCCTTTGGAAAACTAACAGTAAGGCAGCAATGACTATAATAAATCAGAAGTCCTTTGTCCACACACCATTCTGGTTGATAATAAGAGATTTAACATGACCCTGATCGGTACAGAATTATTAATAGCTGCTGATTTTTAAATAGACGCGTACTGCCAGTCCCTGGGGAGGAGGGAGAAGCAGGGAGGTGAGGTGTCCATGGCTGTGTAGGGCATCAGCACCGCCTCCTCCTTTCTCATTCTCTCTGCCCCCATCTCCCTTCCCAACTGAGAATCCAGACTCTCTGCCTAGGGGGCTGAGGGAGGAGGAGGAAGACATGAGAGATGGGTGGGAGGATAAGAACAAGCCGTATTCTTTATGCATTCCTTGGTATGTTTTTACTCTTGTTTTAATTTCTTACACCTTGTTAAAGTTGGAGTTCCAAAATATCTCTTGGGCCTTACCTCGGGGCCCCGGTTCTCAGCCTTGGCAGGCTGCAGAATCCTTAAACAAAAAGTTGAAAACTGCACATTCCCAACCCCACCCCGCCCCTTTCCTGGGTCTTCTGTTTACCTAGATGTGGAGTGGAAGTGCCAACGCTGTAGATCATAAAGCTCCCCAGGTGACTTGGATGCCCCACTGGGGTAGAGGTACTGACTGGAGGAGGCTCACTAGTGTTCTCTGAGGTCCTGTTGTACCTTGTAAATATCCCTGGGAAGGTGGAGCTGCTTGGGACCTTCCGTGGCCCTGGGTGAACTGTTTTCACTTGGCTGCTTTCCTAGACGTGCAGCAAGACTGGGTATAAGGGGACAAGGCAGAGAAGCCCCAGGTGGTGGGAGAAGCTTCCAGAAGAGAGGCAGTAGGGAGCTGGATGCTTGCTGGGCAGGCCCACATCCTCGGACCTTGCACACTTATCTCTAGCCTCACCCCTTTCCTGTGCTGGGTGGGGCATGCCAGCCTGCAGACGAAATACCTGGAAAGAAACCGTGTTACAACCATCTAAGCCAGGTACTTTTCCACTCCATATGTTGTTCCGTGCTTCTAGAACTGCCGGCATGTCCTCCCGTGTGATTTCCCACAGTGCACTGGGGCTTCCCTGGAGCAATCTGCAAGCGCTGGCTGCAGAGGTTGCCACAGAATTTTTTTTTTTTTCTGCTCTGGGTCATTTGCCACCTTCAGTTCCCTTTTTTCTTGTGTCTACTGCTCTTCAGCGATTTGTGATAAGGGGATATGTGTTTTTTCCCTGTGGCCGAAGCCTGACACCTGCCTCCCAGTTTTCCTGTTGCCTTCGGAAACTAATTATTTTTGCAAAGGAGCACTCCTCCCTCTGATCCAATCTTTAAACAAACATGGTTTTGGCACCCTGAGCTTGCCTCCTCCAGGTAACGGCTGCCACTGCCAGTTGCTACTGCCCCCTCCCAAGTGTGGGGCGTGTGTTTCCTCTCCCTGGTTCTTCTTCATTTCCCTGCCCCTCCTCCTCGTGGGCACAGGGCAGGCAGGACATCTGCTCCCAAGGGGCTGCCTATCTGATCAGCGTCTCAGAACTGACTGACAGAAGATTCAGGTCTCCCTTCAGAATCTCCACCAGTGTTTTAAGGTTTTTGCTGCAAGACAAATGCTGGTTTCTGATCCTTCCTGTTTATCAATGTCTTTCTCTTTCTGGTCAGTCTGGTGTGTAGGCATTTCCCTATAGACTCTGTGTTTGCAGGTTTGGCAATCTTGTTCTATGTTCTCGGTTCTTGGTGTGCTATTGGCTGAGGAATGACCAGACACACCAAAGGCAAGCACAAGGTGACATTCACTAGGTGGGAGCAAGATAGGATTATAGAGCAAGAGCAGGATACATACACCACAGATGACAACTGGACCCCTTGTTGTAGCAAAAAGAGACCTTGGTTGAGGTCTGGGTCTTGTTTTATAGTGTCCAAATAAGGACTTCTCTGTGGTTCAGACGTCGTCATGGAACCACTTTGATGGACAGCTGGGAGTTATATGACCTGAGTCTTACTGAGCATGCAGATCTCCTATGAGTCTCTCTGAAAGCGCATTTGGCGGGGGGGTGAACCCAAATGTAGATGTAAACTAATGACATGATGATTAGCCTTGGGTTGTCCTGAGTCACCTTCCAGACTTTGTTGTACCTGTGCTGCTTGGCCCGTGGGCAAGAGAGTCCTCTGTATTCTTTTGCAGCTGGTGTGCTAAGTTCTGATTGGTGGATTGGTAGGGCATTCCGCCCTCCCCCAGGTTTGGCAGTCACTCGGGACAGGATTAAAGTGGGGCAGCATGGAGGGGCGGGGCCTGGGGCCCACCCTTGTTCTTCTTCCCAGGTGGGGCAATTGCTTGAGACAGCACCAAGGCAAGGCACTCACTTTTGTCCCTAGGACACCCGGAATTCCTCTCTACCTACCTAACATGTTAGGGGTCCTGAGAGAGTCCCTTGAAAAGGGACTCATCCCATTTCAGGAAGAGACTTAAACAAGATAGAATTTTCTTTCTTTCTCATGAAATAATCTGAGCATAAGCTGTCTGGCAACCCTTAGTGTCAGGGAACCAGGCTCCTACTGGTTTATTTCTTTGCTGTCTCCAGGGCATTGCCCTATTTTGCATGACCAAAGATCAGCGCACAGCCGTGCAGTAGGATGCCGTTAAGCGCATGATTCAGAAGTTGCACGTGGCACCTCCACTCACATTCTATTGGCTAGCTCTTAGTCACATGGCCATACCGAGGGGCAGCTGAGGCTGGGAAATGTATAGTCTTTACCTGGGTGTCTGGGAAACAAACTAAAACCTCTGTTAATTATTAGAAGGTTTAAAAAAATAAACGTGCACATCTGAGAAGACTGTGCATTCTCTAATTGCCGGATGCAGAATTCTGTCTATGGCCACTATTAGGTCAAGCTTGTTATTTGTGTTACTGTTTTGTCTTCCTGAACTATCAAGAACTGCAGTCTCCCTCTATGATAGTAGATTTGTCCATTTCCCCATGTATTTCTATCAAATTTTTGTTTCATATATTTTGAGGCTAATTAGATGCATTTGTATTTAGCATCGTCATGTCTTCTTGGAGAATGAATCCTTTTGTCTCTCTCAAGTGATCCTTTCTAACCCTAGTTACGCCTTTTTTTTTAAAAGTATATTTTGTCTGATAGTGATGTATGTCTCTTTTTTCATTTTTTACTTTCAACATTTTTATGTTTTTATACTTTATATATACCTTTTATAAATAGTATGCAGGTAGATTTTGTTTTTTAAATTCAATCTGACAATTTCTGTCCTTTAACTGGCAAATTTAGATAATTGATATATACATTTTTTTCTTTCTTTTCTTTTCTTTTTTTGAGACAAGGCTCACTTAGTCACCCAACCTGGAGTGCAGTGGTGCAATCTTAGCTCACTGTAGGCCTGAACTCTTGGGCTCAAGGGATCCTCCTGCCTCAGCCTCCCAAGTAGCTGGGACTACAGGTGTATACCACCATGATGGCTAATTTTTTAATTTTAATTTTTGTTTTTGGTAGAGATGAAGTCTTGCTCTATTGCCTGGGGTGGTTTGGAACTCCTGGCCTCAAGCGATCCTCCCACCTCTGCCTCCCAAAGTGCTGCGATTATAGGTGTGAACCACAGTGCCCTACCTATATCATTGATATTTATTTGATTTTTAAAAGGTTTTTTAAATGTTTTTCTACCTCTTAATTTTAATTTCAATTAAAAAATTAAAAATTTCTGCTTTTGTATTTAGAAAATTTCAAATTTCTATCTTCTCTTTAGCAAAATAGCTTTAGCATGCCTTCATATCCTTTGAGTTTACCCCACCTCCCATGTTAATATCCACAGAAAAAAATTCTAAGATATGGGATCCCTATTATTTCACATATTTCTTATAGTTTCTTCAGGATTTGTTTTTCTTATTTGAATGTCACTTCTTTAAAAAGTGTTTTTAATGTGGGTCTTAGCATAGCAAACTTCCTCAAGCCTTATATGCCTAAGAATATTTTTATTACACACTGTCACATTTGAATGGCAATCTTGCCAGAAATGGAATTTTAGGCTCAAAGTACTTCTTTTAGGACTTTAAAACTCATGGTTCATTATCTTTTTGCATTTAGTGTTGTGTTCCTTTGTAGGTGATAGGCTCTTTGTGAGAGTTTTCAAAAATTTTCTCTTTGAGTTGGAATTCCTAAATTTAATTCTAATGTGTCTAGCTGAGGGATTTTTCTTCTCTCTCCTTTTGACACTCCACATACCATTTTAATTGGAAGTGATTCATCTTTTATTTAAAGTTATTCATCTTTAATTCTAGGAAATTTATCTGCATGAGTTCTTCATCTATTTTTATCTCTCCACATTTATGTTTTTCCCTATTCTGTGACTTCTATTATCTGTAAGATGGTTCTTCTACTTCTATTCTCCAAGTCTATTAACTTTTCTTTTATATTTTCTACATCTGAATCCTTCCCTGCTTGCTTTCTAGAGAGTTCCTCAATTTAATTTTCCAATATACTAATTCATTCTTTAGCGGTATCCATCCAACCATGAAGCCCATTTATTGTGCTCTTTATTCCCATTATATAATTTCCATACCTTATATTTCTCCTATTCTTGTTTTATGTTGCTGTGTTGGACGAACAAAGAGAGAGAAGGGCAAGCCTGGGAGAGAACTCCAAACAGGATGCCCCTATTTGATTTCACCCACAAGCAACTCTTGAGTCCAGAGCTTGCCCTTCAGGTTCTTAGGAGGAGGCAGCAACAGGAAGAGGCACCCACAGTTGTTTATCACCCACCAACCCTGGGATCGGGAGGGCAGGGAATGCAGAGGGCATGCAGCCTTCACTTGTGTTCTGCAATGTTTTACTGGAACAGGGCTTCTGGGCTGCCTCGATTTTACTCTTGCACCAGCAGCCTGGGCCATTACTGCTAATTTCTAAAGGGAAAGGGAAGGTATCGATTGTCTCAAGGCAGTGGTGGGGGAGAAGAGCGGAATTCAAGTTACTTTTTCTAAACTCTATCCTCCTAGAGCAGCACCTGCTGCCCCCATCCCAGGCTGCAACCCCTACCACTACCACCACCACCACCACACACTTGGTGGTTGCTTTTCCTGGGTTCCCATAGTTTTCTTCTTCTCATAGTTTTTTTCTTTAGTTCCAGAATTTTGGGTTTCCTGCCTCAATTGGGTTGACGCTGAGCGAGACATGTAATGATTTGTGTGAATTCTCCATCTTGGGGGCAATTGGAAACTCAGCAGAGCATTTTGTAACCCTGTTGTCTTAGTCAAGATTCCCCTGAGAAATAGCACAAATAGGATGCGTATACATAGGGGAAGGGATTTATACATAAGGAATTGGCTCATGTGATCATGGAAGCTGGGAAATCTCAAATCTACAGGGTGAGCCAGGAACCTGGAGACCCAGGAGAAGCAATGCTTTAGTTCAAGTTCCAAGGCAGTCTGCTATAGAATCAGGAAGAGCCAAGCTTGCAGGTGAAGTCCAAAGGTGGTCTTCTGGAGAATTCTCTATTGCTCAGGGAAGGTCGATCCTTTTGTTCTATTCAGGCCTTCAGCTGATTGGCTGAGGCCCACAGACGTAACGGAGGGCAATCTGCTTTACTTGGAGTCCATGGATCTAAATGTTAATTTCATCCAAAACCACCCTCACACCCAGAATAGTGTTTTACCAAATACCCTGTGGCCCAGCCAAGTCAACACATAAAATGAACCATTACACCTGCTATTCTAAGTGTGGTCAGAGGACCAGTGTTGGCCTCACCTGAGAGCTTGTTAGAAATCCAGAATCTCAGGCCCATTCCAGGATATACTTTTTAATGAGATTCTTACATTTTAATAAGTTATAAATCTTTTCAAGTTATTGATCCAGAGCTTCACCTCTATAAAATAAAGACTTTGGGTTACATCAGAGATTCTCTGATTCAGGTCCCTGCATGGCCAGGGACTTTCAAAAATAAAATGACAAACCCTGCCTGGGCTTACACCAGATAAATTAAACTGAATCCCTGGAATGGGGCCCATGCATCTTTAGTTTTATAAAACTATGCTGGTGAATCTGTCACTCATTGAAGGTGAGAACCTTGAGTGCCATGTTTTATTTTTTTCTTTGAGACAGAGTCTTGCTTTGCTGCCCAGGCTAGAGTGAGTGCCATGGCATCAGCCTAGCTCACAGCAACCTCAAACTCCTGGGCTCAAGCAATCCTTCTGCCTCAGCCTCCTGAGTAGCTGGGACTACAGGCATATGCCACTATGCCCAGCTAATTTTTTCTATATATATTAGTTGGCCAATTAATTTCTTTCTATTTATAGTAGAGATGGGGTCTTGCTCTTTCTCAGGCTGGTTTTGAACTCCTGACCTCGAGCAATCCGCCTGCCTCGGCCTCCCAGAGTGCTAGGATTACAGGTGTGAGCTACCATGCCCGGCCTATGTTTCTTAAACTACAATATGCATGTGTATCTCTTGGAGATGTGAACATGAAGCTTCTGGTCCATGAGATCTGGCCAGGCTTGAGATCATATTGCCAACATGTGCTGCTGTCCCAGGGCCGCACTTGGAGTCAGGAGATGCTGGATGATGGGTGAGGTCCTTTGCAGCTCAGAACTGCTCTTGTCTCTGCAGACCAAGAGAGCTACACAGGTTCCAAGGTGGGCTCCACCTGGAAACATGTCTCTTAGTATCTAACCAGGATATAAGGCCTTGCTCTCTGTGGCTTCCAGCATCTTCTGAACTCCTCAAGTGAAAGGAATCAGATGTCATTGTGCTGCTGTTACCCCCATGGAAGCTCATGTGTCGCTCCTATTGAAAGCTTGGCTCCATGCCCTGTGGCTGGGTATAAGGCTCTAGAAGATATCAAATGCGTCCTCTGTGGGGATGGGCAGATTGGGACTGGTTATTTGGCATCAGAATAACTTTATGCAGTGGCTGAGCAACTCCAGTCAACTGCATACTAACTCCAAGATGGTTCTACCCTGAGCTGCAACCCTACTGAGTCTCCTCCTGTCTCTTCGGCTGAAATGACTTTTTCTCAACTGGCTGCTGTCTTGGCCTTTGGGTTAAAGCTCTGTTGTAATGCCTAACTCACCCTGATCTGAGTGCTAGGAGATCTGAGATCTCCTTCAGGCAGCCTCCACGACTCCCTGCTCCTTCTAACAGCCGTCCCCAGCAGCAGCCACGGTGAACCTTAAAAACCTAAGGTTTTGGCCAGGCGCAGTGGCTCATGCCTGTAATCCTAGCTCTCTGGGAGTCCGAGGCGGGCGGATTGTTTGAGTTTAGGAGTTCAAAACCAACCCGAGCAAGAGTGAGACCCTGTCTCTACTATAAATAGAAAGAAATTAATTGGCCAACTAATATATATAGAAAAAATTAGTTGGGCATGGTGGCGCATGCCTGTAGTCCCAGCTACTCGGGAGGCTGAGGCAGGAGGATCGCTTGAGCCCAGGAGTCTGAGGTTGCTGTGAGCTAGGCTGATGCCACGGCACTCACTCTAGCCTGGACAACAAAGCAAGACTCTGTCTCAGAAAAACAAACAAACAAACATACAAAAAACCCCTAAGGTTTTGTGCTCTTGGCTTGGAGCTCCCCAATGGTTCCACTTGATGCTTAGAGTAAAATTCATACTCATCTCCGTGGCCCTGGAGGTCCCCAATGGCATCCTTCACTTCTCCTTGCTCACCTGCTCCGGCCACGACGGCCTTTCCCGGTGCAGCAAGCTCACTCTTGCCAAGTTCTGTTCCTCCTGCCAACACACTCTTCTGCAGACCTCCATGTGGCTGCTGCTTCCTGTCACTCATCTCACAGCCTCAGTGTCAACTCTTTTAAAAGGAGGACTTACCCTTCTAGGGATGGGTCTTTCCCATCCCAATGCCCCGTTAATATCTTCATAGCATTTGACAATCAGAATTCTCTTACTGATTAAATGAATCTTGAATTTTGCACTGCAATTAGCTCAGTTTGTTCATGTAACAAAACTTTTTTTCCCCCAACCACATGTGGATAGTAATTTTTTTTGTGTGTGAGACAGAGTCTCACTCTGTTGCCTGGGCTAGAATGCCGTGGCATCAGCCTAGTTCACAGCAACCTCAAATTCCTGGGCTCAAGCCATCCTGGCTCAGCCTCTCGAGTAGCTGGGACTACAGGCATGCGCCACCATGCCCAGCTAATTTTTTCTATATATTTTTAGTTGGCCAATTAATTTCTTTCTATTTTTAGTACAGACAGGGTCTCACTCTTGCTCAGACTGGCCTCGAACTCCTGACCTTGAGCAATCTACCCGCCTTGGCCTCCCAGAATGCTAGGATTACAGGCATGAACCACTGCGCCCGGCCTGGATAGTAATTTTGAGTGTTCTCCAGAAAAACTAATTCATGAACAAGCGTTATGAAAGCAACACACATTTGACAGAAATAGCCTGGGACTCAGTCAGACTCTGGTTTGCATTTGTTGGGGCTCTGAGCTGTGGAATGTTTGCCAATCAGATTTGAGGAGCTCCTAAAAACTTCAGAATAAGCTTTTGCTCACACTCCATGCTCTAAATTCCTCTTTGGTGCCCAGTGGCAATCTGGCAAGAAGCAGCAGAGGAGGGCACGGGCAGAATGTGCTGGTCCTGCGTCTCTGCCTTGCCCCAGTAGTCTAACACCTCCAGGAAGATAGCAGCTCTCAGCACCTGGCTCAGGTCTCTACTAAACCCTGGCAAAGTAACCCAGACATGGGACACCAGGAATGCCCCACAGGGAGGCCAGGTACCCTCAGCGGAGGAGGCTGACCCTACCAGGGCAGTAGCAGTGAGCCACAGGCAGGCAGGAGATCATGCCAGGCAGCTGGGAACAGGGCTGTGTCTCCACTGAGTCTCAAGCCATCTCTTGACCTCTTCAGTTGGACTTTAACTGTGTTCCCGGGTCGGCGTGATTCAACACGACACAGCGGGCAAGGTAGAGAGGCAATGCGATGTTTCCCTTGTACTAATATTGTAGCTTCACAGCCTCACGGGGTGGTCTCTGGGCCCCTTCCAGATGGCCTTAGGGGGNGCGGGCAAGGTAGAGAGGCAATGCGATGTTTCCCTTGTACTAATATTGTAGCTTCACAGCCTCACGGGGTGGTCTCTGGGCCCCTTCCAGATGGCCTTAGGGGGTGGAAGGAGGGGCAGAGCTTGGCATACAAATTGCATCAGACTGAATCTCCTTTCAAGGTCTGTTTTCCACTGGAGATGTAAATTTGCATTAAAAAGTGCAAAGTGAACGCTAAAACAGAACCATGGGAAAGATTATTTGCTCAGAAAAAGATCCTCAGATGCTTTTTCTGTGTGTGTTGTTGGGGAAGGAAAGAGCATCAAAGGATCGACAAAGCCAACCTCTGTGTGATTTGGGCTTTGCCAAAAGGCCCCAGAGACAGGGTGACTTAGGCAATGGTTATGAAGGCTTCTGGCATGTCCCGTTCTTTTCATGCGACAGAATTGAGTTCATCAAGGAGGAGTCGTGTGCCTGCTCCACACCAGGCACTGTGTCGGGTGCTGGGATACAGCAATGGGCAAGATGGATTTCATTTGCCCTCCGGAGTCATGTTACCTGGTGGAGGATGAAACAAGAGCCACTTCCACTGAATCGTGCAAAAGCAGCAGGCAACTACCTCTTTCCCAGCAGGGACCAAGGATTTGCAATTGAGGGCCCCGTGGAAGCTCCTAATCCACCAGCTTCCAGCTGTTTGACTCAGGGCCAATTATTTTATTTTTTAAGCCTTAGTTTTCTCAGCTATAACATGAGGAAATGACATCAGCCCTGTACACTTCACGGGTGTTTTTTGTTTTTGTTTTTGTTTTGAGATAGAGTCTCACTCTGTTGCCCAGGCTAGAGTGCCATGGCATCAACCTAGCTCACAGCAACCTCAAACTCCTGGGCTCAAGCGATCCTTCTGCCTCAGCCTCCCAAGTAGCTGGGACTACAGGCATGCGCCACCATGCCCTGCTAATTTTTTCCTAGTTTTGGTAGAGACGGGGTCTCACTCTTGCTCAGGTTTGACAATCCGCCCTCCTTCGCCTCCCAGAGTGCTAAGATTACCGGCGTGAGCCACCATGCCTGGCCCACTTCATGGGTTTTTATGAAAACCCAAGGAAATAATTTACCGAAAAGCCTTTTATGAGCTCACAAGGAGACTTTTGAATTGTTATTGGTATTACCGAGAGCTTGGTTTTGGAGTTTTCCATGATGTTTTCTCACTGTTCACTGCAATGTATAATACCACCTGTTATCAATGCGATGTGAAACTCTGAAAAAAGCTATAGAAAGACATGGTCCATTGCAGTAGCCACTGGCCACATGCAGGGCTATGAAATAGGGCTATTGATTTGAGATGTGTTGTCAGCGAAGAATACCTACTAGATTATGAACTTAATAATAAAAAAAGAATATAAAATATCTCACTAACAATCTCTTATATTGGTTATATACTCAAATGATAACATTTTGGATATATTGAGTCAAATCGAACATATTATTTAAACTAATTTTATCAATTTTTAGGTGTGCTTACCAGAAAATTTAAAATTAAATATGTGGCTCACATTACATATTTATTGAGCAGCGCATCTATGGAGGCTCTCTTTGGAAACTTTATTATATAGCCAGTACATACAAACACCCATATGGTTTCAGGGGTATGACAGACCCTTTAAAGTCTCATTTATGAAACCCTAAAATGGCTAGTTTATAGGTTGCTTTTTTTGACATTCAAAATGTCCCTGTCAATTTGGCTGGGCTAAGGGATACCCAGAGAGCTGGTAACACATTATTCCTGGGAGTGTCTGAGGGTGTTTCCAGAAGAGGTTAGCATTCGAATGGGTAGACTAAGTCAGGAAGACAGCCCTCACCAAAGTTCAATGCCTCGTCCAATCCATCCAGGGCCTATGTATGCACACATGAAGAACGTCCCCCTAAGAGTAGAGCTCTTTAGTGAGAAACACTGTGATTCTCCGTGCAGGAAATGGTTTCATCCCATCATTCATGAAGGATGCTGCGTGGACGGCTGCACTGGACCTCGCTCAGTGCTCTCGGCCTGAGAGAGGCAGATCTCTGCATGGGGATGATGGAAGCATCGGTACGATCGTGGACTAGAATGAGAACACCATAAAATCTCACAAATAGAGAGATTTTCCAAGTAGAATCTGAACAAGCGCCCTTCCCTCCAACCCCGGACTCTTCCCCTTTTTCAAAGAAAAAAAAGACAAAACAAAAAGGGAGCCATTCTTTTATGTCCCTTTTATGCCCCTTATCTCACTGAATTCATCCCAAAATCCCCTGAAGCCTCATCCATGTCTGTTTTGTCAATTGAGGAAGGAGGCTCAGAAGCTTGCCTATAGGGTGGAAGGAGAACTGAATTCAAACGCTTGTCGATGTTAGTTTCTACCACGCAACTGCTGCCAGGAGGAGGAAAGTGAGGAAAGGGGGAGGATTAGCTCAGGAGAGGAAGAGGAAGCCTCTGGCCAAGCCCCACCCTCTTGCCTTTATTTCATGAGAAGCAAACCCTGGGGTTTGGTTGTAGAGATCTTACCATGGACCAGTTGCAGGGTGTATTAGTCAGAAGCATCCAGAGAAATAGAATTAACATATAGATGTGGGTATTGGCTCACATCATTATGGAGGCTGAGAAGTCCCACAATGTTGTCTACCATCTGCAAGCTGAAGACCCAGGACACCTAGGGGTGAAATTCAGTCCGAGTCTGTAGGTCTGAGAAAGGGAGGCAGGGAGAGTGCTTGTGTAAGTTCCAGAGTCAGAGGCCTCGAGAACCAGGAGCTCCCATGTCCAAAGGCAGGAGAAGATGACACCCCAGTTCAAGAAGAGAGAACAAATTCACCCTTCCTCTACCACTGTGTTCTATTCAGGCCCTTAACGGATTGGACGAGGTGCACCCACACTGGTGAGGGCTGTCTTCCTCACTCAGTCTACCGAGTCAAGTGCAACCTCTTCTGGAAACACCCTCAGACACACCCAGAAATAATATGTTACCCGCTCTCTGGGTAACCCTGAGCCCAGTCACGTTGACACATTAAAATTCCATGGAGATTTCCTACAGGTCTTGGGGAGGCAACCTTTCCGTGGCTTACTTCCAGAGGAAAATTCCTGCCAGATGCTTGACAGAAAGAGACAAAACCCCAAACAAACAAAAAGACCAGTCATTGGAACGCATACATCTTGGGTTAGCTGTGGCTCCCTGCCTAGGGGAGCCAGTGAAATGAACCATTTCCATGCACCAAAGATGGGCTTGGAATGTGGTCTACCTTTCAGCACACTGCTGCTGAGGGTGTCTGAGCTGACTGCGATCGGAAGAACCCTGGTGTTGGTTGACTCATGGAGGAGTTTGCTAGCTGGCCTGGCCCCAAGCAGAAGCAGCAGATCGCTGCCCAGATCCTACGAGTGGGATGACCAGTGGCAGTATAAAGGGCAAACAAACAAGAAAGTCTTTCTTTCTGAGAATGTTTCCACTGCAGTTAGGTTAGAAAATGATCCAGGGGAGATACAAACTAGCCCTTTCACTTAGCAAAATAAAATGCCTATCCACTTGGTAATCTGTGCAGTGGAGGTCTGAGCCAGAGTCTTGTTTTTAAAGGTTTTGTCTAATTGGCCACCCCCACACCAGCCCCCCTCTTACTGCCTTGCTCAGCCTGGACCAGAAGAAAGGGGACAATGGCCTGCAGATGCTGCCGTGTGACACGTCCTTGTAGAATGGCTTCCGTGACATTTAGATTAAATAACCACAGGCAAAAGGTGAAATGCTGATGACAGGAGGCATCCGTATTTCCTGTAGTTTTGTTCCAGTTTTAATGAATATGGAGAATGCATGGAACATCTCCTTTTTCAGAGCTGTTTTTTCATTAAACACTGCCACTCTGCATGGGGAAGGAACTGGACATTCCTGACACATTATTTGGCAGATCTCAGTCACAAGTGCTCCAATAGTGGCTTTCAGAAACCCATTCCAGATTTGGCCCACACCGTCAAACCTTGTCCAGGGCACCAAGTAGGAAGGTGCCTCCAGGCCCTGAGCACAGTGCCAGCCTCAAAAAACATTTGCTGGATCACCAGGGCCCCTGGCTGAGGCAGGCCAGTGATTTGCTCTTCCAATGACCTTTCCTTCCTTGGGAAAGAGCACATGGAAAGGAAGTGCAAGAGGTGCTTCAGGGGTCCCCCCAAGAGTTGCACACAAGCAAAGATGTCGAGGGGCTTCTGTGCATGGAACACGTGAGAAACGTTCTGTTCCTGCCCGCTCTCAAGCAGTTAATCCAACTACTGTACAACCCGTGTCACCTGCCAAATTAAAAATGAAATTTGCATTAAGGTAACGATATCTTACATTCCAGGATTGGGGCACCTGAGTGGTGCCTCACACAGCATTTCTCAATGCATGGTCTGGAGACCACCTTCTCCCCACCCTGGTCAGAATCAGGGGACCTATTGCCATTGCAGATTTCTGGGCTCCTGACCACCTACCAAATTTGTAGGAGCCAAGCTCCCAGGAAATCCTGATATGTGCCAAAGTTTGTGAGCCCTTGGTTGTAAAAAACCCTTCATCTATTTTTAAGCCATCACAGCGGACTATAGTGGAGAACAAGGTGGGTTTCTTTTGCTAACATCCGTGTGAACACATTTAATTGTGTGTCGATTGTAGGAAAACTCTGAGCCACAAAAGGCAGGGACTACTTCAAGCCTTTGCTTTTGCTGATTGTTACGTGTATCTTGTCCTTTTGCAGCAACAGGTCATTATCTGCCCAAGAGCAGTATTTCTAAGGACTTGTTTCTGTGTATCTTCTGGGGAAGAATTTGTCCTTCAATTAAACGATTGCAACATGTTTATAAAAGCAAAAGAAAAACAATAAAACCATTTTTGTTGAATTTCTCCATTTCTCTGACTCTAAACAGTTTTGGAGTGATAAGAAAGCAATTCAGTGAAACTTACTGTTCACCATCTCATACTACAGAACACACAAGGACTTGTGTATTCACATACTCATTCATGTACACATTGTCACCCAAGGGTGTCTGAGTTTCCTGGTCCTCAAAAAATGTGCTTTTTAGAATTTACACTGTACACAAAATCTAGAATGGTGTTTGTTGCTTAAGGGACGCTGACATAGCAAGAGTTGGATAGAGCATTGAACATTTTCTGACGAATGTGGATGGATCTAAATTTCTTATTTTCAGACAAAGTGAACTTTTTAGTTTTAAACTTTATGGTTATCTGGTTAACTTAGGCAAAACCTACTGGACAACAGTGAAACAAATGACCCACACCTCAAATAACAAATGAACCTTTAACCAAATAGTACATAGTTATTAGAAAACAGTTCTCTAAATTCCCCCAAACGACTTCATCTAGGGACCACATAAAGTCAGTAAGACCAAATGAAGATGCCAGTATTAAACCAAAGTCACAATATCTTTCTTCTTATGAACAATGTAATCTTTTGTCCACTAAAGAAGCTCTCTTTTTAGTTTGCTTGATAAACTTAGAAATACCAGGATGACCCCAGGAGACGTCATCATGAAGAAAGAAAAATGTTGCTTCCTTCATTTTGTGATCACAGAGAGTCTTGAAAGTGTGTTGCCAAAAATTTTGTTAGTTTTAGAGGAGATACATTTAATGATTTTGCTGAGGTTATTGGGCCAGGAGGTCGTATAAAGTCCATCTGTGGTTTTAGAGCATTCTCTCAAATCTTCTTGTAACTCCCTGGCTCAATCATAGTGTTAGAGACCCACCCTGTTCAGCTTCCATGTTTCCAAGAAACACTAATTGTTAGGATATAAAATTAGGAAGACTGATGCAAAATGTTTTTCAAAATGTATGTGTGTGAGAGTGTATGTGTGTGTGTGTGTGTGTTTGTGTGTGCATGTATGTATTTCCTTTTCTTGGTCTGGAGGGGAATGAAAAAATCAGATCTTAAGACATTGCAGAGTTTAACCAGGAAATCGAAATTTATTCTAAGTATTTTAAATAGAGGATATTGAATACAGGGAATTGTTTAAGCATATGACGAAAGCTCTGAGAAGTCAAACAAAGGGCAGTGAAGGAACCCAGAAGTGAGCAAGAGCAGGAAGCCAATACGTATATCTCTATGCTTGGAGGTCAAAAGGAGGAGAGGTGTTACTGGAGCCAGGAGCTGGGGCACTCGGCACCTATGGGTGGGCATGTCTGGTGGGAGGCGAGACAGAGAAAGAAGGGGAGAGATACCCAGGCTTCTCCTTTCTTTCCACTCTCCAATCTCCTGCCAATGCCCCACTTAGCCAGACTCACTTGGAAGCCTGCAAAACACAATCAGCATGGGTCCACCCCTCTGTGCTCAGCACATGGAAAAGAGAAGGGGTGAAATTGACCAGAACATTGCTCTATCAGGAGTGGGGCGGGACTCACTCCTTGCTCTCGAATGTGGGATTCACTGAACCACAGGAACTCCGGCCCATCACCTTGACCATCTGCCTTTTGGGAATCTTTTCATCCGAACCATTTTGTTGCTTGAGGGTGATGATCCATGACATTTCAAACACAGGTAAGTCATGGGCAGACCTTTATCAGAAACCACTGTGCTTGACCATCACCTGCTCTTGTTGCCTGGGGCAGTGTTGTGGCTCTGCTAGGGGTTAGAAGTGCAACTAGCAGCCCTCTGAGAGCCACTAACAAAGGGACCACACCTTTCAGAAATTCTCCTCTAGGATGGTCTTATGAAACTGAGATGGAGACTCTTTATTAAGCCATACTGGTTCTTCCCAAAGAAAAGTCTGTGCCTTTGGGGAGTTGTGTTAACTTACAGTATTTAGCTGATATATTGACCTAATATGGGCAATAAAATATAGTAATTATTATTAGAATAATAATCCATCTATAAAATGCATCCTTTATGGGACTATAACTCATGTTGAGAACTGTAAATAGCTTTGTTTTTCATTTTCTATACAGCCTCTCTCCCCCACAAATAGAGAGTAATCGATCTGGAATGCCACTTAATGGCATGATTTGGCCTTTTAAAAAAATAAATGTTTAAATTTTAAAGCAGTTTTAGATTTACAGAAAAATGGCAAGGATAGCACAGAGAGTTCCCATATACCTCACATCCACTTTATTCTTTTTGTTTGTTTGTTTTTCTTTTTGTTTTTTTTTGAGACAGAGTCTCACTCTGTTGCCTGGGCTAGAGTGCCATGGCATCAGCCTGGCTCACAGCAACCTCAAACTCCTGGGCTCAAGCGATCCTTCTGCCTCAGCCTCCCGAGTAGCTGGTACTACAGGCATGCACCACCATGCCCGGCTAATTTTATATATATATATATATGTGTGTGTGTGTGTGTGTGTGTATGTGTGTGTGTGTGTGTGTGTGTATTTTTTTTTTTTTAGTTGTCCAGCTAATTTTTTCTCTTTTTTTAGTAGAGACAGGGTCTCAC
The DNA here is from genome assembly GCA_008750895.1 of Mirza zaza. Taxonomy (NCBI): domain Eukaryota; kingdom Metazoa; phylum Chordata; class Mammalia; order Primates; family Cheirogaleidae; genus Mirza; species Mirza zaza. The sequence continues at coordinate 58,106 of VSMD01012357.1, read as the reverse complement.
TCTTGCTCAGGCTGGCCTCGAACTCTTGATCTCAAACGATCCATCCATCTTGGCCTCCCAGAGTGCTAGGATTAAGGGCGTGAGCCACCTCGTCCAGCCCCACTTTATTTTTATTAACAACTTATATCAGTATGGTAGCTTGTTACAATTAATGAACCAATACTAATACATTATTATTAACTCAAGTCCATACTTTATTCACATTTTCTTCAAGTGTTCCCAACGTCCTTTTACGTATTTTATTTTTCTGTTCCAGGATCCCATTCAGGCTACCACATTGCATTCGATCATCACATCTCCTTCAGCTCCTCTTTGCTGTGACAGTTTCTCAGACTTTCTTGTTCTTCGCTGACCTTGACAGTTCTGAGGAGTACTGGCCAGCTATCTTGTAGAAGGTGGAATTGGGATTTGGCTGATGTTTTTCTCATGATTAGACTGAGGTTATGGAGTTATGGGAAGACCACAGAGTTTAAATGTCATTTTCTGCAAATCATGTCAAGGACACATGCTATCTATTCATACATGATTTACTACAGTTGTCGCTGACCTTGACCACCTGGCTGAGCCAGTGCAGGTCAGATTTTCTGCTGAAAGCTGCTCTTCCCGCAGCCCTTCCATTCTGCACTGTCGGAAGGAAGTCATCGTCAGTTATGTGTGCTCCGCCTTTTGAGGATAGAATATCTACATAAATCGCTTGGAATTCCTCTGCACTGGAGATTTGTCTATTCTCCCCCATTTATTTATTTATTCAATCCTTTATTTATATTAGTATGGACTCACGAATATTCATTTTATATTTTGGGTTATAATTCAATACTACTTTATTTATTTTTTTGGTTCACATTGTTCCAGCATTGGTCAGTGGGAGCTCTTTCAGTTGGCTCCTTTGTCCCTTTGATACACCCCACTGCTGTGGTTTTTGTTTATTTGGTTGGCACTTCATTACCTTCTGGCACTGCACAAAGCCCCAGGCTCATCTTGGGTATTTCCTGCCCCAGTCTTGGAATCCACCATTTTTCCGAGGAGCCCTGGATAAACCCTTACTGAAGAATAGTTTTAGAAACCAAGATCCTGGGTGCTAAATGTGTTCAACCTGGCCACTTTTAATCTACCTATTCATTTCCTAAACATACCTGTTTTCTGAGCCCTGATCTTGAGCAGGACTCTGGGGCAGAAAACGGAAATGGAATGCAAGTAACTCTACTACTCATAGTCCAAGTAGAGTGCTGCCTGTGAGGTATGAATCGAGCTCCATGGGAGTTTGAAGATGGAAAGAAACTTCAGCTGGAGATATATCTCATGGAAGTCTTTGTTCTTGATTCTACATTTTATTTACCATTCTCAAGGTCCATATCTTAGTAACTCTACTCAGATCTGCCCTTCCAGAGTCTGTAATATCAGGCAGACTTGAGTTTGAATTCTAGTCCTGCCACTTATTAGCCACATGACCTGGCACAAGCGTCTCAACTGCACTGGACTTCAGTTTCATCATTTTAAAATCAGGGATGGCGATGCTATTAGGAACCATCTCCAGAGGCCTTGGGAAGATTCCAGAGAAGGCATGTGGAATGCCCAGCACACTGTCTGGCACAGCAAACCCTGGTGAGCAAAACAGCCACGGCAGTTAGCTTTTTGGGAGCTAACTTGTCTTTGGAGTGTCAGCTGACCCCTAGGCAGGGCTGGAGAAGAGGCCATAATTAATACAGGTTGCAAAGGAAGAATCTGGGAAATGGCTGTGGAAAGGGCTAACTAACTCCAGGGGTCAAAGTCAGGTCTGCCTGCAGATGACATTTCTCTTGGGAAGTAAACTGTAAACGATCAGGACCTGGGGGTCACATAGCATTTGGTGGCTCAGCACAAACTCTAGCGCCAGGAGTTGTGGCACCTGCTACAAAAACAAAAAAACATAAAACCACCATCATGATTTGTGCTCATTAAAATGCATTAGCACAGCCTCTGACATCAACACCTGCGTGACATTCCAGAAGGGGTCTTCATGCTAGGGTTCCAACCACAGAGCTGCGCCCCCAGAGGGCGACAACATGATTAATGAATCATTTTCTGTTCTGGAAGGAAAACGGGATTTAGATTGAGCTCTTTAAAGAGGATTGAGACTTTTATGGGTCAGGCAAAGCACAGATGTCATAAACTTTCCTAACGTGCCGGGTTAGGTGCCTCCCAGCAACCCTGAGATAGACCCTAATACAGAGGCTGTGGCCCTTTCATTGGTGTTTTTCTGATATCTGAGAATGGGCATGGTTGTCCCATTGGGTGTTTTTCTTTTACCTGAGAAGCATCTAGACTAGTCATTCTCAAGGTGTAGCCCTGGACCAGCAGTGGCAATGTTACCTGGGAATTCTTAGAAACACAAGTTCTTTGGTCCCATCCCAGACCTACTGAATTAGAAATTCTGGAGCTGAGCCTCACCCCTCTTCCTCTCCCACTGCAATCTGTGTTCTAGTAAGCACTAGAACACAGTGACTCGGATGCCAGGCAAAGTTTAGGAACCACTGATCCCAAGGATGCAGGATTTCCCACAACTTTCCTTTGGAAACCCAAGACATTCTGAACTCTGAAGCACCTTAAGTCAGAGAATGACTTTCTCTTCTGTGTGACATCAAGTAGGTGTGCAGTAAATATGTGTTGAATGAATTCATTAAAAAATATTAAAGTGGCTAAAATCCAAAACACTGTCAACCCCAAATGCTTATGAGGATGTGAAGCAATTGGAATTCTTGTTCATTGCTAGTGGGAATGCAAAATAGCACAATCACTTTGGAAGACAGTTTGGCAGTTTCTCATGAAACTAAACACACTCTTACCATCTGATCTAGCAATCATGCTCATTGGTATTTACCCAAGGGAGTTGAAAACTTATGTCCATGTTTATAGCAGCTTTATTCATAATTGCCCAAACATGGAAGCAACCAAGATGTCTCCAGTACGTGAATGGACAAACCGTGGTATGTCCGACAATGGAATATTATCAGTGTTAAAAAGAATTGAGCTATCAAGCATGAAAAGACTTGGAGAAACCATAAATGCATAGTGCTTCGTGAAAGAAGCCAGTCTGAAAGGCAACATACTGTATGATTCTGGAAAAGGCAAAACTATGGAGACAATAAAAAGATCAGTGGCTGCCAAGGGTTGGGGGGAGGGAGGGATGAACAGGTGAAGCACAGAGGAATTTTAGAGGCAGGGAAACCACTCTGTAGGATGCTGTAACGGTGGATTTGTGTCACCATACATTTGTCAAAACCTGTAGAATGTACAACACAAACAGTGAACTCTAATGTAACTGTGAACTTGGGTTAATAATAATGTATCAAAATTGGCTTATCAATGGTAACACATGTACCACACTAATGCAAGAAGTTAGTAATAGAGGAAACTGGCTAGGGGTGGTGGTGGGGTGAGGGGGTATATATGGGCACTCTCTGTATTTTCTGATCAGTTTTTCTGTAAGCCCAAGATTGCTCTAAAAAAAAAAATCTATTTTGAAAAATGGAAGTAGGTAAGGCCAGAATGTCCCTTGATGAATGATCACTGCGTGGGCATTTGAATTAATATCCCAATGAAAAGCAGCGTAGAGCCCCATCCCCAGGTAAAGTGTCAGATCTGGTTGCCCTTGACGTCCCCATGGTCCCTTCTTACCATTGAGCCTCGCTACCAACAGATTGGGGTTAGCTCCCTGGGCTCACGTGCACGAAGATTGCAGAGCATCTTGTTTCATTAGAAGCAGTCCTTTCATCTCTTCTCCATAGTGAAGTCCTTTCATCTCTTCCTCACTCCCACGTGTAGGAGTGCAATGAATTTTGGATGGAATTGTGCCTTGCCCCCTTTGTGAAATTTCAGATCCTTGGGGAACGTCTTGGGACACCGGCAGGTAAATTTCAATCGTTGGACTGTCCTGGTGGATGAAGGTCTTGGATACTGCTCCTTGCAGGGGTGCATTGGTTGTTCTGAAGAAGTTTGGTATTTGCTTTAAGATAATGAGTAGAAGCTTCTCTGTGACACAACGATGCTTCACATGCACAGATTCATTCCAGTAATATTAACCATGTGGCTCTTCTAATCTTAAAGAATGCCTAATGCCGCAGCAGTGTTGGCAAAGGGGCTGCTAGGAAAACAATGGGAGATGAGGCAGAACATCAGTTTTCTTTAGGGTGGCAATAAACTCAGCTAAGAGGCTACACTTCTCAGCTCCCTTCTAGCCAGGGGTGACCCTGTGGCAGTACTGGCCAACGAGACATAAGCAGATGTTTCAGGGTAGGGCTTCCAGGAAAGTTCTTTAAAAGAGGATGGAAAAAGAAAAGTTAGGGTGGGGAGAATAAATTGGCATGCACCTTTTATAATCGGTCCTTGCCTTTCTTCTGCCTGGAATGCTGATGCAATGCTGGAGGTGGAGTGACCATTTTTGTAGTCATGAGGTGGCCATGAGCAGGAAGGCACAAACTAAAGGTAGGTAAGAAGAGAGCTGGAAGAAAAGTCAGTTCTAGATGGCGTTGTGCAGCTGCCACACCAGTCCGGAATGGCTTACCACTAGAGCTCTTCACACTAGAAAAATAAAGCCCCTAATTTGTTTAAGTCAGTAGTTTGGGAGTTTCTGTTACTTGCAGTGAAACCCAACCTCTAACTGACTCAGAGGTATTGTCACTCTACTCTAATGGTTGAAAGTATCAACTTTGAGGTCTGACATACCTAGCGATATGTTCTGCTACGTGACCTTGAATACATCATGTCACATTTCTCAACTTCGGATGCTTCACTTGTAAAATGGAATCAACAACAGACCCCTGGATTGTTTTAAGGATAACTTGACATATTTTAAGATCTATTAGCACAGTGCCTGACACACCAACAACTGAATAGATGGTAGTGCGAAATTGGAGTTGCTTTCCAACACCGATATAGGGTGCATAGTCATGTACAAGAATTTTTAAAAATAGAGCAGGATCTGGCAGCACTCTGTTTTGGACACTCAGAATATCATACAACTTCTGGACTTCATTGCCATGCAAAAGAGTCAGGGTCATCTGCTGCCAAGTGGATCTTCCCAGGCCTAACCTCAGACTGGTATTATCTTCCTCAGCCCCCCTCTAGGGGTTGATGCCTATAGATCATTCCAGAAAAACTACCCCGCTCAACATACAGCGTTTTACTGGCTAACAGGAACGGGACGGTTATGTAGAGAGAACATGCCATGATCCATGTCTCTAAGGCCATCCCTTCGGATCAGCTGCTCCCACCAGAAGTAGACATCCAACCTGTAGGCCCATTCTGTAGGCTGACCAGAAGCTGAACAACCGTCCCAGTGGGACAATTTCTTACCCTCTGAAATGGCCATTTTGAATGTTCTCGTCTCTCTTCAGAAATTCTTCCCATTCTTATCCCCACCTGATGATATTGCTTCTGATTTTAGTGAGAAAATAGAAGCAACTAGAAGAGAACTGATTCATTCTACCTGCACTGAATCTGTGCTCTGGGCTCTGCCTTCCTTCCTGTCCCCAGGGCTGACCCGGACCTGCTCCTTACAGAGGAGCGTGCCTCACCAGGGCTCCGGGACCCCACTTCTCTCTCCTAATCATGCTATCCAATTTTACCTGTCTTCTGGATCAGTCTCCATGCAGATGAGCTCTAATCTCTCCCTCTTGAAACAACAACAGCACAGCAGCCTCTCCTCTTTGTCACTCTTGAACTCACTCCTGTCCCCACTGTCATACTGAAACTCCCTTTGTCAAGGTCACGAAGGTCTTTTGTTGCCAAATACAACGGGCGATTCTCAGTCCTTGGCTTATGCAGTCTTTAGCAGCACTTCACCCAGATGATTGCTCTCTGTTTGCAAAGCTGCCTTTCCTTGGTCTCCTTGGTATGCAAAACGGACCACTACAAACATCTTTATAACTCAATGTGAGCTGCATTACGGCGAGGACTTTGTTTACAGTGCTGTGCCCAGCACCCAGAATGCCACCTGTTCTCTACCGGCACACAGCATATGTGTTGAATGGATGAATCCAGATGAGGGCCAGCAAGGGGCGGCTCAGAGGCCAAATCTGGCCCATTACCTGTTTGGTAAATAAAGTTTTATTGGAACGCAGCCATGCTAATTCCTTCGTGGATTGCCTGAGGCTGCCTTCACGCCACATCAGCAGAGTTGAGTAGTTGTGACAGACACTGTGTGACCCACAGAGCCAAAAGTATTTGCTCTCTGGTCTTTTACAGCAAATGTTGCCAACCTCTGATTCAGACCGCTGCCCTGACTTCCACTACATGCTGTGTGTGCCAGACCCTGACCCCAGAGGATGAAGGAAAGTCCCCAGGGAGAGGACAGCCACCCCACCCTCCATCACCAGGGCTTGTCTTGGCCAAGGGCTGACATGGACTCTTTGAGTTGTATAATAAAGGGACATGGGGAGAAGATGGAAGTTTTTTAAAAAAATAAAATTAACCATTATTAATAAGAAAAACATTCCCTGTGCAACCATCGTATACCATGCACTTTGCACACTTCATTTCACTCAATCCTCCTATAATCCTGTGAGGCAGGCACTGTCGTGTGGGACGAGGAAACAGAAACACATGCAAGTTCAATGTTTTGTAGCAGGTCGCAGAGCTACCAAATATCAGAAAAGGGGTCAGCGATGCCAATACCGGGGACAGACCCTGGGCCGGGCAGCAGTAGTGAGAACCACAAGCACACGTAGGGCTTATGACAATGTGCAGGTGCTGGTCTCTGTCTGACCCCTCGATCTTGGGAAACTGAGGCATGGGAAGATGGACTGACTTGCCCAAGGCCACATGGCCCTGGGAAAGGGCACAGCAGGACTTGATCTCACCATCTGGCTCTAGACTCAGTTCCTTACTACTTCACCGTAATGCATAATAGGGCCTCAATGAATAGCATTGAGTGAATGAATTTGAATCCAGATCTCCTGAACCCCAGCCGGTGCCCTTTTTACTACCCTGCAGATGCCCTTCTGAGGTTCCGAGGGCTGTGCAGCAGCTCGCTCAGAGTAGAGCTGGCAAGGAGGGAGAGCCGTTCCCGCAGAAATTACTAGAACATTTCAGAATTTATTTATCCTCTGTCTACATTTTATCTCTCTTGGGGCACTGCCCATTTCCCTGGGGAAACTATAATTTCAAGAACGGGTGATAACATCTGTCTTTAGATTTGTGAACCATTTACAGAAATGTATTTCAGGAGAGAACTAAGACTTCCCATTTCGAGGCGGTTTCTTACAAAATCATTGAAGTAGCGTTTTTACTCAAATCTGGCTACAGGTTGGAATTGGGCAACAAAATGTATTCTCCAACTGACTACTGTACAAATTATGGCTCTCCATTGGGAGGTGAATTTTTCACCCCTGTGAAAGTTATTTAACTTAAAAAAAATGGGATTTGATATATTTCTCTTTCAAAATCAGATAAAGCTATTATCAATTTTATGCACTTTGGGCCATCTCTCAAAAGTAGGACAGGGCTATTCAAGAAAGGAGGCATTCTCTGCTCGTTAAGGCATGTTTTTGATTTTCTGGTTATGGGGAAAAATCAATGACTTCTTTCCCTCTGAACTAATTAGCTTGGGCTTCCATAATAAGATAACATAGACGGGGGCTTAAACAACAGACGTTAATTTATTTTTTAAATTTTTTTAATTTTATCTTTTTTTTTAATTTTTATTTTTTTACTAATGTCCAGGGGTTAGAACAGACGTTAATTTCTTATAGTTCTAGAGACTGGAAGATGAAGGTGCCAGCTGAGTCGGTTCCAAGTAAGGGCTCTCTCTTCCTGGCTTGCAGACGGCCACCTTCTTGCTGTGTCCTCACATGGCCTTCCTTAGCGTGTGCACTGGGGGGATGGGGGGAGAGGGAGAAAGTAGGAGAGAGAGAGAGGTGGGGAGAGAGAGAGAGAGAAAGAGATTGTCCTTTTCTTATAAGACAATTCTATTGGATTAGGACCCCACCTTTATGACCTCATTTAACTTTAATTACCTCCTAAATGTCCTATCTCCAAATACAATCACATTGGGAGTTAGGGCTTCAACATAAGAATTTGGGGAGGACACAATTCAGTCCCTCTCCCAGGTCCCTGAGAACTGTTCCATGTGGCCGAATACTCTGCAAATTTTGCAAGCTGACTTTGCGAATATCTGAGTCCAAGATCAACCTGCTTCCATGAGGGAAGATCTCAAACTATATGCTTTAGCTTCAAGCCCTTGCACACATGAAGAAAAAAATGTGTGTGTTGTGCAGCAGTTAATAGTTTTTCTGAATATTCCATATGGTATGTAATAATAATGGTGATTACTCTAAACAGTTGCTTAAAAGGTACCAGGCGCCACACTTGGTATTTTGTATCTCAATGCATTTTTTAAAATCTTTTAATCCTATTGACGATCTGTGATGGATGAAGCAGTATTATTATCCCCCCTCCCCTTATTTTTTTGAGACAGAGTCTCATTCTGTTGCTCAGGCTAGAACGCCATTGCGTCAGCCTAGCTCACAGCAACCTCAAACTCCTGGGCATAAGTGATCCTCCTGCCTCAGCCTTTCGAGTAGCTGGGACTACAGGCATGTGCCACCATGCCTGGCTAATTTTTTCTATTTTTAGTTGTTTGACTAATTTCTTTCTATTTATAGTAGAGACAGGGTCTCGCTCTTGCTCAGGCTGGTCTCGAACTCCTGAGCTCAATCCTCCCACCTCGGCCTCCCATATTATTCCCATTTGATGGAGGAGGAGACTCAGGTTTAGAGAAGTTGAGTAGCTTGCTCAAGAGAACACAACAAGGAAATGACCCAGTAGGGATTTGAACCCAGCCCTGCTCCATTCCAAGGCATTCTCCTAACTACACTCTGCACCTCCCAGTTGGTGATGAACTTACACTTCTGTAAACCTTGGCCCAGAATCACCATGAGTGATGGTTCAGCATAACCCTTCGGCTTAACCTCTAGCTGAGAAGAAAGGCAATTCAGTTTGGTCCACTTCCTGAGATTTATTTTATTTATTTGTTTTTGTTAGTAACTATTGAGGCAAGGGGATACTTTTCTGAAAAACCACTCACAACTGAAAACATTTGCTTCTACTAGATGTCAAAAAAGTTTCTGGAAAAAGACGGTTCTCAAAAAAAAAAAAAAAAAGAAAGAAAGAAAAGAAAAAACCAGTAGAGAATTGTAATGGTGCCATTTCCCATTTTGTAATTTATTTTAATGGCTGTCTCCTCTCAACTGTGTCAAGTGTGTCCTAAGACAATTTTATGGGTTTTTTTTTTAAATTAAAATTTTTCTTCACTTTTCAGAAACCAAAAGGAAAAACTATTACAGAAAATGTTTTTCCTTTCTGTCTGGTCTTTGTTGCAAGTAATATGTTTTTGTCATGATTAAAGTCATTTTTTTCCCAAAGGAGTCCAGCTGTTGGAACGCTCTGAATTGGAAGAATGGTGAGGAATCGAAGGGCTGCTCCTTCCTTCTGGAAAGGTAAGGGGAGCAGAAGGTGGCTACGAGCCTCAGAGCGGAACAGCAGCGGAGGTGAGGACAAATGATCCAACTGCTTGTCCCTAGTTGTTAGGATTGAGGGCTTATCTCTTTTTCCCTAAATGTGGACACTTACAAAAGAATTTTCCAGAAATCCAGAGAACAATTTTTTTTTCAAGGAAGATAATATCTATTCAACTGCAAAGAAGTATTGCAGGGCGGAAATAAGCCCTTCAATGACAAAAGCAGCTCGTTTCAAAGCTTCCCGGGCTTACTTTGGTTGCCTGTGCCTACTCATTGTATAAACTGTTCCTCATCCAAATCGTTAACTGTGCCCTGCTCTGCTCGGGCCCGGTCCCAGGAATGGGAGGATGGAAGGAAATCATCAATACGAAATCCACACGGCAACAACTATTTGGCCCGTTCAGAGGTGCTTGTGCAGAAGGAAACACAAGGAAACAAAGGGGAAGAGTATGTGAACTTCTAACCCTCTTCCCCCATGCCGTGTGGATGGTGGGTGGCATGAGTGAGAGTGTTCATGTTCCCTCCAGTGGGCGTTTCTATGGGGCCAGTGACAAAGAGCCAAAGAGGGTAAGAACTCGTGAGCGGCAAGTGGAAAACTACCAAGAACTGTCCCCCGACCCCTGCAACAAACTTCGCCTCGCCCACGTAGGGGGGTAGCCTAGGTTCACGTCTCCAAATCCTGCAGGATCCCACCCTTACCCCATCCCCTTTGACCCCCTCGTGTCCACATGGGGTGACACTTTATCAATCAGGGGGCGGGCAATGGGGTGGAGGATATTAATCATTGCTAACTGACTCCTGTCTGCTGTCCCCTCTTCTTACAAACCCCACATCTTAAAACGGACACATTGAAAAGGTAACATTGGCTCAAAAGTGCCGGAGAGGAGAGTGAGGGAATTGACTCCCACTCTGTGGTTGTCTGAATTGATCGGCTAAATGTGGGCTTGGGGAAGGGCAGGAAATGGTCTGAAAACTAGCGTGAGAACACGGGCAAGCTGCGCAGTGACACCATCAAGGTCCTTCCAGAAGGTTTCAGCTCTGGATTTACGTGTTGGCTTTAGCGTTTGGTGAAAGCTTTCTGGGGAGATGGGACTAGGGGACCGCAGGCAGGAGGAGCAGAAATGGAACGCACAGCAGCCGAGGACGGCTGGTGCACGTGGGTTAGTGGTCTGTGTCTTTGCAGAGCGTGGGGGAAGGCGGAGGGGTTTTCTGGAAAGCACACTGGGTCTGGACGCATGAGAGCTGGGATCGGGCCGGGGCTTCCTCTTATTGTGACACCCTGGGCAAAAGAAGCAAGGTTTCCGAGTGTCTGTTAAAAGGGGACAATAATACCTGCCTAGCTCCAATGAGACCGTGGATGAGAAAGACATTACTGTACATCCTCTATAAATTTTTTATATAACCTGTAAATAATGTAAGTTGTCAATTCACGTATTTGCTCAACAAACATATAATGAACGCCGACAAGGATCTGGTGATATACAAATGAGAAACAGACTCAGTCTCTGTCCTCGCAAAGTTTACACTTGATACTCACACGCAAACAAACAAATACTCTAAAGCATGGTAAGTGCTATGATGGGTAAACACGGGCTCCATGGAAGTTCAGAAAAATAACACTTAACGTGGACTTGGAAAACTTCCAGAAAGCTTCCAGGAGGGAGGGATATCCAAGCCAAGCTTCAATTGCGTCTTCTCCGTGAGGACTCTTACACTCACCCGGGTAAAAATTGAAGCCCCACCTTCCTGCTTTATTTTTCTCTAAAGCACTTATCCTCATCTGTGTTTACTTGTCCATGTTTTTTTTTTTTTTTTTTTTTTTGAGACAGAGTCTCGCTTTGTTGCCCAGGCTAGAGTGAGTGCCATGGCACCAGCCTAGCTCACAGCAACCTCAATCTCCCGGGCTCAAGCAATCCTCCTGCCTCAGCCTCCTGAGTAGCTGGAACTACAGGCATGTGCCACCATGCCTGGCTAATTTTTTCTATATATATTAGTTGGCCAATTAATTTCTTTCTATTTATAGTAGTGACGGGGGTCTCACTCTTGCTCAGGCTGGTTTCAAACTCCTGAGCTCGAGCAATCCACCCGCCTCGGCCTCCCAGAGTGCTAGGATTACAGGTGTGAGCCACTGCACCCAGGCTACTTGCTGATGTTTTATGTCTTTCTCCCTCCACCAAGATATAAGCTCATACGATTAGATTTTTTTTTCTTTTAATTTTTATTTTTTAGAGACAGAGTCTCGCTCTGTCGCCCAGGGTGGAGTGCCCTGGTGCAATCATAGCGCACTGCAGCCTCGAGCTCTGGGCTCCAGGGAGCCTCCTGCCTCAGCCACTCGAGTAGTTTTTCTCTGCTTTGCCTCCTGCTGTATCCTCAGCGCCTAAAGTAGTCAGTGACACATAGCAGACATTCAATATATATTTGTTGTATAAACAAACAGAAAATGCAAATGTGATATGAGCAGCCAAGAGGGCAGGAAGGAAAATTCCAGGAGAGGAAAACCCTAAGCGAAGACCAGGAGGCAAAGCCAGGTGGTCTGGTTTGGCCGGAGAATGCACCTTGTAAGGCAGGTTCAAGAGTTTGGACTTTAAATTTATTCTGAGGGTTACGAGGACAACCGAAATACTGAATGTGGAAGTGATGATGACATCTGAGTTTTCACACAGCTGGGGACAGGGAGACCATTTTTCAGGGGTCTGGGAGCAAGCTAACAATGGCCTACATTGGGACGATGGCCGTGGGGAGATGGATTGGTATGACAGGCCTTGGTGGCTGCTTGGCAGTGAGGGACGGAGAGGAGGGAAGGCTCAGGGACAGGGTGGAGGCGGATTCGAGAGCCTTCACGGGTGGCGGTGCCATCTCGGGAGGTGGCAGAAGAAGCAGGTTTGGGATGAAGATGACGCATTTTCAGCGTGGACCTTCTAACTGAATACATTTTATGAGCATTTGGGTGTGGGGAGGGGTCAGTCTATAAATGATCACCGAAGCCATCGGTGGTTGGGATTTTCCAGGTAAGAGAGAAAAGGAAGGAGGTTGGCAAAAGCCCTGAGAGACACTAATGACAGAGGGTGGACGGAGGGAGGGAAGACCAAGAAGGACAGTGGGAAAGAGATCTGTCCGAGGAAGACCAGGGACAGGTGGTGTCCCTGGACTTGCCAGGGCAGGTTAGATATGAAAGTGTCCTGGGTTTGAAATGCGTCCCCCCAGAATGATATGCTGAAGTTTCTAACCTCTGCCCCCTGTGAGTGTGACCTTATACAGATACAGTGTCTTCGCAGATGCAATCAAAGAAGATGCGGTAATGCTAGATAAGGTGAGTCCTAACCTAATACCCAGCGTCCTTGTAAGAAGAGGGAAACTTGGACACAGAGAGATGGTGAGGAAGGCCATGCGTAGGTGAGAGGCAGAGACCTCAGCAGTGCAGCTACAGCCCGAGGATGTGGGCAGCCCCCAGAACCAGGACGAAGCAAGGACAACTCCTTCCCTAGAGCCTTCAGAGGGAGGGCATAGCCCCGCTAACACCTTCGTTTCCGACTTCCGGCCTCCGGAACTGTGACAGAACAAGATTCTGTCGTTTTAAGCCACCTGACGATCTGTGGCCATTAATCATAGCAATCCTAGAAAACTAACGCAGAAAGAGAAAGTGTCCACAGATGCACCAACCAGAAGAGTCACAAGGAATGGCATTGAAAGCAGCTTCAGTTTCAGAGTGAAGGAGGCCCAGGCAGGAGAGGGCAGTGGGGCTGATGACCGGGCAGACACGGAGAACGCGGTCTAGGCAACTCTTTCTAAAAAACCTGGCTACGCAGGGGGAGAGAGAAGACTGCTGTAGCTGGAAGGTGTCAATGAGATTTTTTTCTGTCTAGTCTAAATGGCTAATGAACATATCCATCACCTCGCATAGTTAAAATTGTGTGTGTGTGTGTGGTGAGGACACTTAAGATCAAGTCTCTTAGCACATTTAGAATACACAATACAATATTATTGACTAAGGTCACCATGCTGTACAGTCACGCCCAGAACTCACTCATTCTGTATAACTGGAACCTTGGGCTCTTTGACCAATATTTCCCCTTTTCTCTCACTGCCCCCAAACCCGGGCAACCACCATTCTATTCTCTGCTTCTATGAGTTCAAACTGTTTTAGATATAAGTGACATCATGTAGTATTTGTCCTTCCGTGCCTGGCTTGTTTCATTTAGCATAGTGTCCTCCAGGCTCATCCATGTTGTTCAAAATGTCAGGATTTTGGCCGGGTGCAGTGGCTCACGCCTGTAATCCTAGCACTCTGGGAGGCCGAGGCAGGAGGAACACTCGAGGTCAGGAGTTCGAGACCAGCCTGAGCAAGAGCGAGACCCTGTCTCTACTAAAAATGGAAAGAAATTAGCTGGAAAACTAAATATATATATAGAAAAATTAGCTGGGTGTGGTGGTGCTTGCCTGTAGGCCCAGCTACTCAGGAGGCTGAGGCAGGAGGATCGCTTGAGCCCAGGAGTTGGAGGTTGCTGTGAGCTAGGCTGACACCATGGCATTCTACTCAGGGCAACTGAGTGAGATCATTCTGGGGTTTTTCTTTCTCTAGATATATTTTTTAATGAGAGATAATAAACTTTTCTATTGCCAAACTGTTTTGAATTGGCAAATTGTTTTTTTATTACTTACAACCAAAAATATCCTCATTCAGAAACCATGAATTTAATTAGGTTACTTAAACAACTTATCACATTTAGATTATTATATTTCATTTTAGGTAAATAGGCAGAACAGGATCTAGTTTATTGCCTGGGTTTCAGGAAACTCACCTTGTTTGATCTTTTTTGAAACCCCATTGGGAAACGGAAGTCAAAATACTTATGTCTCAGAGTTAGGGTACAATTGACTATTTGTATGAAGTTTACATTATGTAAGAAAAAGTCAGGAATATGACTGTGTTAATTGGCATTTTAAACAGTCTGTCACTGACTGATCATACAGATGTGACCTGCTTTACAAACCTCCCTCTAATGCTTTGTTCCCTTATTTATGAAATGTTTATGTAGGACTCAATATATGCGATCGCATCTATCGTCACCTGCTGGGTTGGGCATTACTGAAGGCAGATGTTTCTCTAATTTATCTTTATACCCTTATCACCTAACAAACAAGATTCGATACATAGATGGAACAAAAATAAATACTTGCTGAATAAAGTGTGATGTGATCATCCCTGGTAGAACTCAAAATGAGTGGGGTTTAGATGGTGTTGGGATGGAATTCTGACTTTAATACGAGGATTGGGTGATCTTGGGGGAGGTAACTTAACCTACCTGAGCCTCAGATTCCTATTTATGGAGGCCAACAACCCACGAGAGAGTCCATGGAAGTGTCTAGTTTGTCGCCTGGCACGAGACAGGCATGTTGGACATAATGGTCCTCCTCCTCCTTGCAGTGTATTTCATAGATCAAGCCACTCCCTGCGTTCCATCCTGAAAACTCAAGTTTTATGGTAAACATAATTAAGAAGGAGAATCTGCTGCCAGAAAGTTATGTAAAACACATTTCAAATTAGGTTTATGTTAGTTTCTGTCTTGGATGATCTGTGACAGGGTTTCTTGCTATCAGCGAATGTAGCTGAAAGCCAACAACTTTTCCTTTCAACTCGCAAGCGCTCAGAGCGTCTCCCAAACACACCGATGCAAAGAAAAGAATTTTCTCTCCATTTTTCTGGTGAAGTATTTCTCTTTTCAGGCTGAGCTAGAGTGTGGCTTAGACTCTATTCTCATGCTCATACTACAGGCTCTGACCAACTGTTCTTTTCAGTCTGCGTGATTTCTCTTACAATTGACCTGGAAGTCACAATTTTATGACAAGGTTAGACAGGAGAAATTCATTCCTGTTGGCGATTGCTGTGTAGGTGAGGCAGACAGCCTGGCTTGTGGTTATTTTGTTTGGGTTAAAGAATGCGACCTCGGTCAGAAGCCCTGAGTTTGAGTTTCAGGTCTGCAGTTTAGCTGTACTGTGGCCTTGGGCATGTTCCTTCAAACATGTTATGGCCTCAGTTTCCTCTTCGGTAAAATTAGGGCTTTAGATTAGATGATTCTGGAGGTTCTTCAGGGCCTAAATTCTATGGTAGGCGTTTCTTTGCTGCTCTTTTCTCCCCTTCTTGATTTCTTATTTCAATATTCACTTCTTAAGTAATTAAAACAAAAAGAACATGTGTACATGTGTACAAAGATAGTCAGTACTCTATTGTTTTTCCATGGGGGGAAATAAAAAGAAATAGTTTAAATGTCCAGTAAGAGGGGGAAAAGCTAAGTACATTATAGTAAGTCAATCAACTCAGTGAAACATTACCCAGTGATCAAAAGGAGTGTTTATGAAGCCTATCTAGCAAAATAGGAAAATGTTTATGAATGATGTTAAATGGAAAAGGCAGAAGATAAATAAACAATCCCTCTACCATGATAACAACAATCTGAAAAATATACGGGAACATGTACAAATTCTAGAAGGGGAGTGGGAAAAGTGGAAACAGTTGATATATGAAAATATGATTGTTTTCTCACTTGTAGAGGGAGGAGGGAAGTGTTCAGTATATTTCTATATTTCTGGCTTCTCACTCGGTGTCTTGTTTTGTAAATTTATCTAAGGTGGGCCAGTGGCTTTACTTGCGCCCCAAATGCTAGAAGGGGCAGGCTGGGGAATAGCTAACCTCAGGCAGGTGAGATTGCAGGCCCTGTCTTTGAGCTCCTTGCATGATGAAGGAGGAAAACGTGTTCCCCAAATAGATCTAGCTTTGCTTTTCTTTCCCTGCTCATTTCCTCGTCCTCTTTTTTTTTTTTTATTATTCCCTTACAATTGATTATTTCTTTTTATTTATTTTTTTATTTCAGCATATTATTCTTCTTCCTCTTATTTCTCTTCCTCCTCTCTTTCTCCTTTTTCCTCTTCTCTCTCTTTTTGTTTGTTGTTGCTTACTTCCCCCCAAATGCATACAATGAAATGCACAGCTCCAAAATGTACAGTTCCCTGAGTTTTGATACATCTGCGTGATCGACCCTACCATCAAGATAATCAAGACAGAGAACATTTCCATCATCCCTGAAAGTTCTTTGTGTCCCTTTTCAGTAAATCACCTGCCCCCAGCCAACTACTGTTCTGATTTCTATCAACACTGATTAGTTTCAGCTGTTCTAGAACTTCCTATCCATGGAAGCCTACAGATGTCCTCTTTATTGGTCTGGCTTCTTTGGCTCAATATTGTTTTCAACATTCATCTATGCTGTTGTTTATGTTGGTGGCTCTTTCCTTTTTATTCCTAGGACGTGTATCCCTGTGGTGGGCTGCATGGTGGCTCCAAAGATCCCCAGGTCTTCCTCCCTGGAACCTGTGAATGACATGTTGCAAAAGGGACTTGGCAGGTGTGCTGGAAGGATCTGGAGATGGGAAGATTAGCTCAGATTATCCAGGTGGCCCTAAATATATTCACAAGTAACAGAGAGGCAGAAGGAGATCTGACCACAGAGAAAGAGTAGAAAATGTGACCACAGAGGCACAGATGGGAGTGGCGCACCTGCCGCAGAGCACCGAGGCCACGAGGCGCTGCTAAGGCCAGGGAATGATTCCTCCCCAGGGCCTTAACTTGGCCAGCCAACACCTTGGCTTTAGCCCACTGAAATTGGATTCAGACTTCTGACCTGCGGAAGTATAAGACAGTACATTTGTACTGTTGTAAGACACTAAATTTGTGGTAATCTGTGACAGTGACAATAGGAAACTAATATAACTTTTATCGTAATTTGTTTATCCATTCACCTCTTAATGCATGTGGGTTGTTTGCTCTTTGGGGGTTATTATGCATAACGCTGCTAGGAACGTTCTTGTATGAGTTCTTGGGTACACAGATGTTTTCATTTCTTTGGGGTAAATGTACCTAGGAATGGAATTGCTGGGGCAGGTGTGTGTTTAACTTCCTAAGAAACTTCCAGTTTTCCTGAGTAGTTATACCATTTTACACTTACAGTGTGAGACCCAACCCCTTTAAACAAAATAACAGGAAGTCTCGGGCCATTCATCCTAAAGGGTAAGAGCTTGAGGGTGGGGGGAGTCGATTGTGGGTCCTTTCTGGGTGATTCCGGGCCCTGATTGGACTCCCAGTGTCCTGGGCATGAGTACTAGTCCAGATTTATGCCTGGATTTTTTTCCCCTTTATTTTCCTGTCTTGCAAAAAGGATGGTCCACCTGACAGACAGCTCCATCCTCCTCCTCTTCCTGTCCCTGTGCTCCCCATTAGCATGCACGATGCTTTCTCTGTGGGGCGAGAGGCACAGCCCCAATGACCTGGATGACCCAGGGAACAGGAGCCAGTGAGTCTGGACCTCAGAGTCCCAGGAGCAACACGAAGACAAGTCTGCAGCATGCTGAGTGCCCTTCCCGTTGCGGGGCTGTCAACCATGTGATTCTCTACCGAATGGAATTTTCTTGCTCCTTTAAGTAGTAAAACACCAGCAGCTCAGCTGCCACCCACTGCAGTAGCTGATAAAACACACAAAGAAAGGGAGTAGGGAGGAAGAGTGGAAAGTCTCCCCAGATCTGGTTTTGGAGGGGTTGGGTGGAGGTAGGGGTGGAGGAAGCTGTTTTGTTATTTTTGCTTTTGTTTTTTCACCTAAAGAAAATCAGCCAGGGCCACTTCCAACTGCGATCACACTAGATTCCAGAAGTCTTCTGAGGTTAAGCTCAAGAACAAAGGGGTGGTTGTTTTCCAGATGCTGTCTCGGTGAGCCAAGCTTTGACTCCTGAAAGAGGATCTGGAATTTGGGGATTAGCCGGCTTACTCCCTCCACAATTCTCAAACTGGTTCAGATTACGGATCTTTAGAAAACAGAACGGTTCGTCAGCTTCTCCCGTCTCCTTCCATCTATACCTCTGTAGGAATACCTTGCACAGCACACCACGGACGCCTCCTTCCTTCCAAGCCTCTGTTATATTGTGGCACATTGTTTGGAACCGCTGAGTTTATATCCACGCAAACCCTGAGGTACTCCTATGCAACGCAGGCCATGCTGGAAGCGTTGGGAACTCAAGACCCCAGCGACCCTTTGGGACCAAGGAGAGTTGTCTTGTGCAATATCTGCCGGCGGCACCCCCACTCTTCCCCGTTGTCAGTCTTGGAGTGGAGCTCGGTGATGGTCTCTTTGGCAGTGACCAGACAGGCTCCCATGCCAGGCCTGCCAGATGTTGGCCTGGGAGCCCTGTTTGCACGGGGTGGTACAAGTCATCTCCCTGCCCCGTGCGGTCGTAGGAGCTCTGGAATGTGGGCACAGTGTGCGGTATAGGCACGTGCCTGTTCCTCCGCAGGTGTCGGACGGGTTTGCACAGTCGTGGAGACCTCATGGGAGGCGCAGCACGGTGCTTTGCAAAGGGAATCATCTGGACAAGCTCCCAGTCTCAGAGGCAAGCGAGAGTGGAACCACTTGGTTAACTTGCCTTGGCATGAAGGTGCCACCCGGGGTAGAGAGGAGCCTTTGCTCCTGGAGTGGCCTTCTCTACGGGACTCCTGCCGCACTGGCCCCTCGTTGTGCCAGGCACTAGGACACGGGCTTGACCCATGCCATCTCTTTGTCTTCTCGCCATCCTTAGTAGGTGGGCAGGGAAACAGTGGGAAGGTTTCTTCCAGGTGCCTGCATTTCCCTGTCTCTGTCCCAGCCGGGCGCCCAGAGAACCTGCCCCCTGTGGCTCTGGGATGTGAGAGTGGCTCGGGGCGTGGCACCTGCCTGTCCTCTTCTGGCCGAGCCAGTGGGCACAGACGTGGACGCCCTGTGGGAGCCACGGTGCGGCTCAGTCCCATGGCGGGAACGGCGTGTCTGGGGAAGAAGACGAGGGAGGGAGGGAGCTGAGTCATTTAACCCGGCTGCAGGCCCGGTCCCTCATCTGGGAAAGGGGGACGACGCCACTCTCCCTTCCTCCCAGGGTGGTGGTGAGGAGCGAGGGAGGCCCCATGCATGCACGAAGGTGCTTTGTCAGCTGACGATTGCCCCTGGTTGGGAGGGTAGCACTCATTCAGGCAGCAGGAGAGAGTGCTCGTCTTTGGAGGAACGTGGCACCCAGTGAGATTAGCACCCAGGAAGGTGGGTGGTACACTGAGAGGAGGTCACACATACCAGGGAGTTTGGTTCTCTGCAGGGGGGAGGTTGTATCCAGAGAGGAGATTGTTACCCAGTGAGGCAAGTGCTCAGGGAGGAGTCCGTGCCCAGTGAGGAGCATGGCACCCGATGAGGAGGTTGTTAGGAAGGAAAATGGTACCCAGAGGGGAGGTTGCAGCCAGTGGGAGGTTAGGCCTTGGCCCATCACCTGATTTGGGCTGCAAAGAGGCCTAATGGCAGAGGTCAAAGGAGACAGAAAAGAGACGGCTTGTGCAGTTCTTCCCATTTAAATAAAAAAGCAGCAGCATGTCCCAAACCTTCAGTCCCCTGCCCACGGTCCTGTGTTTGACAGCATCCATTTGCCCACATTGGTTTCAGATTTCTGCCCAAGGAGCGCTAGTTAAAATTAAAGTCAACATTGCTGTGATCAAACTGATCTCATATTTCTCCTGCCTGGAAATACCTATAATTCCTTAAAACAATGTTTCAATTTACCACAAGTCTGGTGGCATTTCAAAGTGTAATAAAAAACCCACCATCCTTTTTCCTGCCTCCCACTCCCGGTGTTCCGGAGAAGACTGCGGAATCCACATGGGCTTTAGATCGAGGTGGGGGGTGGCTCTTCCTTTATTTTGTGCACCTTCATCTTTTCCGAAGCGAAGTGCTGTGACAAACCTGCGGGCGCTGGTGACTCAGGTGGGATCAAGGGAGGAGTGGCTGAGTCACAGCTCAGTGAGTTTGTGGGGTGCTTTCCCCCTCAGCGGACATGTTCCGGAGCTTGAGTCTGATGGGTCGGTAGGCCAGTGTGGATCTGGCCATTCATTCACCCCGTAGGTGCCACCAGCCCACCCCTCACCCCACCGTGTGCCTGCATTTGCACTTACAGTCAGGGCCACTGTTTGGCAGGTACCTCTCAACCTGTTAAAATATTGAAATACTTTCACACTCGTTGTGAAATAACCACTGCCTGGACACCTCCCAACCTCCCCAAGGGCCTGTGTCCATTCTAATTGGTCGGTGCCTGTTATTACACCAACTGTTAAATAGTTTAACAATCCACACCCAACAAGGCGGTGGAAAATGACGTGCTTTCCTTTGCCTAGGAAGTTCCCAGGATTCTTTCAGGATGAAAGGGGCCATAGCCACCATCTTTGTTTAAGGGATTGAGAAAACCAAGTTTGGATAACACATTCCATTGACCTGATACAAAAAACCGAATTCATATTTGCTATCTTTTTTTTGGTACCAAGAAAGTCACTGGAGCAATTCAACCAAATAAAATAAGCAGATATGTGCATTTAAAAAGATGAAGTTTGTACAATGAAGCAGATGCCATCTGGCCCAGGAGGAATTCAACGACAGTGGCATCATTCTCTTTGATGTCAGAACTGCCTGGAGTTGTCTATTTGTAGAGTCTAGGGATATATTGGAGACAAAATTCAGAAAGCAATTTTAATTCTGAGGGTTTTTCAACCCTGAACCCACAGTTGATCTCCATAAGGCACGTCCATACTAGAAATCTCTCATTAGTGTTTGTGTTCTGATAATATATGATTAATGTTAAAAAATTAGAACACTTGATATTACATATTTTCCCCCATCCCAGCCACTGCCAACCCTTCCCCAGTGGACCCTCTGTTAATGATTTCATGTGTGACTTTTCTAACCTTTCTAATGCCTATACATAAACATATATTTTAATGCTTAACATCTATAAAGTCTCTAATCTGCTTCTTTTCACTTAATGTACAGCAGACAGCTCCTGCAGTGGAAGATATGGTGTGCACCCCCGTCCTGCCCCAGAGTTGGGGCACTCCTTCCCCAGCTGCCAGGATGTTGACAGTTCCCAGCTAAATCCTTCCCCAGGAGTTGTGTTTGGTCAAGGTTGCACTTTCTCCCAGGGGACAGCTCACGTCCAAGAGCCCTTAATCAGTGCAGAGTAGAGACACTCGCCTTCCCTGGGAAAAGCTTCCCTAGCTCGAGAGTGTCCTACGGAATCAGCTGAGACCTCTGTTCCAAGTGCATCTCAGTTTAACTTCTGTTCCTTCTGGCCACCCTCAGTTCCTCACGGGTGTTGTACCTGAGGGCTTTTCCCAGTAAAGCTCCAGCCTGCAAACCTCCATCTTAGATCCTGTTTCCCAGGAACCAGTCTAAGGCAATGCCCCATCTTGTCAATATCTGCAGAATATTTCACTGTACAGAATCTATTAATAATAAACAAGTATGTTTAGTCTCATACCTGTAATCATGTTTGATGTTTTCTGTTTATTATCCTTTCCTATTGTTTCCTTCTAATTTTTAATGGATTTAATTTTGTCTTATTTTACTAGGTTAATAGTTTCCTTTGTACTTTGTTTCCTTCTGATCAACACTGTCCAATAGAAATATATTGAGAGCCACGTATGTAGTTTAAAATTTTCTAGCACCCACAAATACATGACTCATTGGTGATTACCATAGAATCCTGCTTACCACATTAAAAATGTTTAGGCCAGGTGCGGTGGCTCATGCCTGTAATCCCAGCACACTCGGAGGCTGAGGCAGGAGGATCACTTGAGCTAAGGACTTTGAGGTTACAGTGAGCTGTGAGCTATGATGATGACATGGCACTCTAGCCTGAGCGACAGTGCAAGACTGTCTCAAAAAAAAAAAAAGTTTTAAAAAAGTAAAACTAATTTTAATAACATGTTATTTAATATGGTATAACAAAAATATTTTCATTTCAAAATATGTTCAGAGTGAAATTATTGTGGAGATATTTAAAATTTTTTTTTTGTATTAAGAATTTGAAATCTGGCCGGGCGCGGTGGCTCAAGCCTGTAATCCTAGCTCTCTGGGAGGCCGAGGTGGGCGGATCCTTTGAGCTCAGGAGTTCGAGACCAGCCTGAGCAAGAGCGAGACCCCATCTCTACTATAAATAGAAAGAAATTAATTGGCCAACTAATATATATAGAAAAAAATTAGCCGGGCATGGTGGCACATGCCTGTAGTCCCAGCTACTTGGGAGGCTGAGGCAGCAGGATTGCTTGAGCCCAGGAGTTTGAGGTTGCTGTGAGCTAGGCTGATGCCATGGCACTCACTCTAGCCTGGGCAATAAAGTGAGACTCTGTCTCAAAAAAAAAAAAAAAAAAAAATTTGAAATCTGATGTGTATTTTACACTTGGAGCACATATAAATTTCAAGGGCTCAACAGCACGTGTGCGAGTGGCTGCTGCCATACTGCATAGACAACTTCTAGAGTTTCAAAAGTCTCCGTTAAAAGTATTAAACATATTCTAGGACATCAGCAAAACTGGCAAAGACTGACCTCCAAAAATTCTCTCCTCCATAAAAGCAACAAGAGCATTAGCAAAAAAAGTTCAGAATCAACTTTTTCAGAACTTTTGGAAATTAACCAAAGGCTTGCAGCAATTTGGGGAGAAGTTATTTAAAAAAAAAAACAAAACAGCTGAATCTTGGTAAGAACAGTGAACTTTGTGGCATATGAACTTGCTGTATTCCCATTCACACTCTTCTTAGCATCAGAGTAGCCCTGGAATCCAACAGCCTACAAAAATCCCGTGATCACAGGGAAAAAGCCCAACAGTCACTGTAAGGGCTTCGAGCCCTTCAAAGCCCCATTTTCAAAGAATTGAAAAGCCACCTGTATGGTCGTTCCCTGGAAGACCCCACTTGCCAGGCTGTCTTTTTTGGGGCCTACTCAAAGCTCATGCAGTGCACACAATTCCAGAGGCATTTGTTGAAAACAATCAGAAAACAACAATAATCAAAAACAATTATTGATGACTACAGCTGCCTGAGGTGGTGGGTCACAGTTGGGACAAACAATTGGCTAATCAAAAACTTAAAAGGAAAAGGGAATGAGATGTCCGTGGGGGTGGGGGGGGAAGGGGGAGCGGGTTTCAAAAAGTTCTAACTCCTTCCTGGGAATCTAGAAAGCCATGCAAGCGCGTGGGGCTGTGGGGGCACACGGGGCTGTGTGTGTGCTTGGGGAGCACCTGACAGGGTCCAGGCTCGTACCTCGAGCGACCCTGGAGCTCTGCTCAAGCAGGAAGTGAAGGCTAAGACAGAGTCGTAAAGTGTTTTGCTAAATGCTGAAGCATCCTCTAAACCAGTGGTCCCCAACCTTTTTGGCACCCGGGAGTGGGTTCATGGACAATGTTTCCATGGACCGGTTTTGGGTGGAGGTGCGTGGGGGGTGTGGAGATCAGGTGGTGATGTGCAGCCCATTTCCTAGCAGGCCACAGACTGATACCAGGCCTCAGTCCCTGGGGTTGGGGCCAGCAGCCCTAAAACACACAGAGAACACAGTCTTGGGAAAGACTAGGAGCCTTGTTGGTTCCAGCCATGTAAGGAAACCTCTGTGGAATCATTAACTGACCACTAAGGTACGTGATCAGAGACTTTAATGTACCCACTCAACAAAGAATATACACTTTATAGAATTAGTTCAGAAAAGTCACTAAAAGACAACAATAAACAGTAACAACAACAAACCCAGGGTATGATCTGATTTCCGGAGTTGCTAAGTTACGCTATTTCCAATGTCCAATTTTCAACAAAAAATTACGAGACATTCAGAGAAACAAGAAAGTGTGTCCCATATGCAGGGGAAGTAAAAAAGAACTTGGTAGAAACTGTCCTGAGGAAGCACAGACATTGGATTTACTATACAAAGACTTGAATCAGTTGTATTATATATGTTAGAAAAAAACAAAAAAGAAACTAAAGGAAACCATAGCTAACAGAGGAAAAAGTCATATTAATATATAAGTAATCCTAAGGAATCCACAAAAAATATAAAAGCAATATACAAAAAAATTGTATTTTTATAAGCTAACAGTGAATAATACAAAAATGAAATTAAGAAAAAATTCCATTTACAACAGCATCCAAGAAATTCTTAGGAACAAGTTTAACAAGAGAAGTGTAAAACTTTTACACTGAAAACTATAAAACATAGGTAGAGGAAATTAAAGAAGATCCACATAAATGGAAAGACATGCTGTGTTCATGGACTGGAAGATGGCAATACTCCCAAATTGATTTTTGGGTTTAATTAAATCTCAATCAAAATTCCAGTGCTGGTCAGGCATGGTGGCTCACGCCTGTAATCCTAGCACTCCAGGAGGCCAAGATGAGAGGATCGCTTGAGGTCAGGAGTTTGAGACCGGTCTGAGCAAGAGTGAGACCCCATCTCTGCTAAAAATAGAAAAAATTAGCCAGGCATGGTGGTGTGCACCTGTAGTCCCAGTTACTCAGGAGGCTGAGGCAGGAGGATCACTTGAGCCCAGGAGTTTGAGGTGGTAGTGAGCTATGATGATGCCACTGCTCTCTAGTTGGGGTGACACAGTGAGACTGTGTCTCCAAAACAAAACAAAACAAACAAAACAACAACAACAACAAAAAACAAATCTAATGCTGGTTTTTACAGAAATTGACAAGCTGATTCAAAAATTCATATGAAAATGCAAGGATCCATAATAGCCAAAGCAATCTTAAAAAAGAAGAAAAAAGTTGGAGGACTCACATTTCCCAATTTCAAAGCTTAAGCTACAGTAATCAAGACTGCATGGTTCTGACAAGAGAGTAGACATATAGACAATGGAAAAGAATTATGTCTCCAGAAATAAACCCATACATTTATGGTAAATTGATTTTCAACAAGAGTGCCAAGACAACTCAATGGGGTAAAAATAATCTTTTCAACAAGAGGTGCTGTGATAAATGGATATCCACATGTGCAAAAGAATGAAATTGGATCCTTACCTCACACCGTATATGTAATTTAACTCAAAATGGATCAAAGACCTAACTGTAAAAGCTAAAACTATAAGACTATTAGAAGAAAGCATAGGTGTAAATATTCCTGACCTTGAATTAAACAATAGTTTCTTAGCTATGACACCAAAAGCATAAGCAAAGAAAACATAGATAAATTGAATTTTATCAAAATGTTAAAAGTTTGTGCTCCAAAGTATACTATCAAAAAAGTATTTCCCGAACACTGGTAGAAGCAAAGAAAATAAAAAGTAAGAAGACAAGTCACAGAATGGGAGAAAATACTGGCAAATCATATATCTGGTAAGGGCCTAATATACAGAATATATTGTTGGAGCTTAGAAAATGTCATCTCCAAATAAGATGCTTTGACATGAAGCAGACTCAAGGCCTCTCTGACCTGCCCCCATCCCTGCCCACACCCCCTCCAATCCTCTGTTCTTCCCAAAGCACAGGATGAAGCTGTTCTCTGAAGTTCTTTTCTCTACCTAGAAACCAAACCTGCCGAAGAGAAACACAATTGCCTTCCCTGAAATTTCATTAATGAGAGAAGATCATATCACAGAGGAAGAGACTGGAAATTAAACAGCACACCAGGAGCCCACACAAACTTCATCCCAAACCATCATCTGCTCTCCGTGCCATTCAATTCCCAAAGAAAATTATTTATTAACTATTGTCTGAACATTAGGCCCACTCATTTCCCCCGAAAAATCACTTACTGTCCCTCAAATCATCCATATTTCTCCACCTCCTTTTCCCCTCTGAAGATCGATATATAAACATTTGTACCCCACCGACTGGGTTATTGGGTAATCATTCTCCTGTGATTCCACTGTGCTTTGTTAAAATAAATCCGTATGCCTTTTTCTCCTGTTAATCTGCCTTTGTCAGTTCATTTTCAGCAAACTTTCCAAGAGTGAAGACAAAGCTTCTCCCTTTATCCCTATAATATAAAGAACTATTTCACTGCAACAATAAAAAGACAAATAACCCAATTTTAAAATGAGTAAAGGATTGAATAGATATTTCTCCAGTGAAGATCTGCAAATGGCTAGCGAACATATAAAAAGATGTTTAATATCATTTGTCATAGGAAAACATAAATGAAAACCACAGTGAGATATAACTTCACACCCACTAGCATGGCTATAATCAAAGACAGACAACAGCAAGTGTTGGCAAGGATATGGAGAAACCAAATCCTCCATATGTTGCTAGTAAGATTATTAAATTGCGCAGCTGCTTTGGAAAAGAGTTCGATAGTCCCTTAAAAGGTTAAACATAGAGTTTTCATATGATCCAGCAACTCCACTGCTAGGGACAGTTTCAAAAGAAATTACAGCATATATCCACAAGGAAACCATGCACATGAATGTTCATGTCAGTATTATTCACAGTAGCCAGGAAACAAATGTCCATCAGCAGAGGAGCAGGTAAGCAAAATATATCTGTATATTTTATCTGTAGAATGGAATAGCTGTAGAATGGAATATTATTCAGCCATAAAAAGGAGTGAAGTACTGACTCAAGATGCAACACGGATGAAACTTAAAAACATTATGCAAAACAAGAGAAGCCAGACATCAAAGCCCACATATTGTATGATTCCATTTACAGGAGTGTCCCCCTTACCTGTGAGGGAGATGTTCTGAATCCCCGCTGGATGCCTGAAACTGCAGATAGCATTGCACCCTATATGTTTTTTGATTTGATAACTAAGACAGCTACTAAGTGGCTAACGGGCAGGTAGCATACACTGCGTGGATATGCTGGACAAAGGGATGATTCACATCGCAAGGATGGCGCAGTATTTCATCACGCTACTCAGAATGGCATGCAATTTAAAATGTATAAATTGTTTATTTCTGGAATTTTCTATGTAGTATTTTCTGGCTGTGATTGCCCGTGGGTAACTGAAACCACATAAGGTAAAACTGTGGATAAGGAGGGACTATTGTATACAAAATGTCCAGAATAGGCAAATCCATAGATACAAAAAGCAGATCTTTGGCTCCCAGGGACTGGATGGCAGGGGGAGAGGAAAATGGGAGGTGAGTGCTAAGGGGTGTGGAGGTTCTCTCTGTGGTGGTTAAAATAAAATAATGGTGATAGTTGTTCAACTTTGTGAATATACAAAACTATATTGAATTGAATACTTTAAAAGGTGAATTTTATGGTATGTGAATATATCTCAATTTTAAAAATAATTTTTTTAAATGGGTGGAAATATTGTATCTTATTACATATTCTTAAATTTTTAAACAATCCTATTTTAACCCACATTTCTCTATCAACATCAAGAATTACACAGCATATATAACCTCTCTCTATCATCTCCAGAGCCCAAGAAATTTAACATGCTTTTGTTCTCCTATTCACCTCTCTACAACCTAGATTTTATTGTTGATGATGATAATGAAAATTATATGTAATTATTACTTGTTGAATGCTAAGTACCATGTGTCGTGTTTATTTTGTTTTCTATGCATTATCTTGTTTTCCCAAGCTCTTAACTACTACCTCGAACTACCTCTCAGACTGTTTGGGATCTTGGGATCTTTAAAAAGCACTTATCTTCTATTTTAAGCCTCCTTTAAACATTTTAAATTAAATGGTAGAACCACACTGTCAATGATTTTTTTTTTGCCTTGGTTTCTTAAAGCCACTTTCCTTCTGTGGCTTCTGTGACACCATGTACTCCTAGTGTTTTTTCGCCTCTCAGAGGTCCCTGCTCATCCTCTTTCTTGATTCTCCTCTTCTTTCTACCCCGTAAATAATTGACAGTCCCAAGACTTAGTCCTCAGACATCTTCTCTCTTCACTGACCTGACACCTTAGTTGATCTCATCTGGTCTCACTACCTCAAACACCACCTTTTGCAGATAATTCTCAAATTTATATCCCCAATCCTAACCTCTCTCCTAAACGCCACCTGTCAATGTGACATCTCCCCTTGGATGTCCAACAGGCAACCTGAAATGAACATGTCCAAGACCAAACTCTTAATTCTCTCCCCAGACTTGCTCTTCCCCAGACGTGTTCTCCAACTCTGTGAGTGGCACCCTCTTTACCCACTTATGCAGGTCAAAAAATTTAGAATCAACCCTGAGTCCTCTCTTCCTCTCACACTCCCCAATTCCAATCCAATAGCAGCAAATCCTGTTGTTCTTCAAAGTACACATCTGGTTCCTCTACCAATATCGGCCTGGGCCAAAACAACATCACGTTCCTCCGGGATCACCATGACACACTCTTACCTGTCGTGATTCTGTCCCTCTTGCCTCCCTACAATCTTGTCTTCCAACTGAAGATGGAATGATCCTTTCCACTGCTTCCCATCACAATGGGATATAATCCAAAATCCTCCCATGGTCTACAGACCTCAGGTGATCTGGTTCCTGGGTGCCTCTCCCATTCATTCCACTTGCCACGGTTTTCCTTGCATTCATTTGACTCCAGCCACATCTGCCTTCTTACTGTTTCTTGAGTTTTCCAAGACTGCCTCTGCCTTGCCGCTTGGAACGCTTGCCCCACACATCCTCACGGCAGCCTCCCTCACCTGATTTGGGTCTCCGCTCCAGTGTCTCCTCGGGGATGTCCTCTCCACCCATCCCGTCCATGCTAGCAGCTTCCTTCCACTTATTCTGTTTACCCTAGGCTGTTGTCCTTCATAGCGCACATGGTAATTAAGCGTGCCCACAGCAAGGCAGATGTGATAAGGATGAGCACTTTGCCTGTTTTATTTACTTCTGCAGCCCTGGCATCTAGAATAGTGTTTAATAGATGGTTTTGTTTTTCCCCATCAGAGTAAAGAGATGGGCAAGAGTGCTGGCTGTGGGCCCAAAGACCAGCTCTGCCACACTTCTGGCTGTATAACCTTACACAAATTATTCTTATGTCTCAGTTTCTTCATCTATATAATGGGGATAGCAATAGTGCCTACCCCATAGTGACACAGTGATATTGAAACAATTCTTTGTAAAGTTGTTCAGAATAGAACTTGAATCAGAGTTCAAAGCCACATTTATTGTGGGCTATTATCATTATAACTATATGCTAGACTTTTCCCCTTCATGCCTTTATTCTGATTCTTCTTTTTTATTTGGTTAAAGTGCATCCTTAAGTAATATTCTGAGAAAAGGTAAGTGAATGATGAATGCTCTACTTTTCTGAATTCCAAAAGACTTTTCCTTTGATTATCACGTTTGACCCATAGTAAGTACTCAATAAATATTAGCTATTATATTTGGCATATACAAAACTTTCCTTTTCTTGTCATCCTTATTCTGATCCATTTTAATCAGATTATTCTTCAAGTAACTTCTCCAGGAAAAAAAATATAAGTGGTATGTAATCAAATCTTTGCCTGCACAAGCCTGTCACTTGTTTATTTTTCACACACATGACTCATGGTTTGACTAGGAATAGAGTTCTAGAATTCCCTCAGAATTCTGTCAATGTCATTTCACTCTTCTAGCATTTGATGAGCATTTCAAAGTCTGTCCTCAAAACACATTCTTGGCTGGGCACGGTGGCTCACGCCTATAATCCTAGCACTCTGGGAGGCCGAGGTGGGAGGATTGCTCGAGGTCAGGAGTTCGAAACCAGCCTGAGCCAGAGCGAGACCCCATCTCTACTATAAAATAGAAAGAAATTAATTGGCCAATTAATATATGTAGAAAAAATTAGCCAGGCATGGTGGCACATGCCTGTAGTCCCAGCTACTCGGGAGGTTGAGGCAGGAGGATTGCTTGAGCCCAGGAGTTTGAGGTTGCTGTGAGCTAGGCTGACGCCACGGTACTCACTCTAGCCTGGGCAACAAAGCGAGACTCTGTCTCAAAACAACAACAACAAAAAACATAGTTCTTTGTTTTTATTTGGAAGTGTATAGGATTTTCTCTTCAACTTCAAGACTCAGAAATTTCACCATGACATGTTTTGTTGACTGTTTTCTTCAGTCTTCCTGCCTTGTGTTTGAAGGGTCCTTTTGATGTGAAGATCCAAGTGTTTCTTTAGTGCAGGGAAATTTATCATTATTATTTATTGGATTATGGCTTTTCCTCCAAGTGAAATTATTGTCTCCTGAAACTCATTTAAGTGGCTTTGTAGATTGGGCCTCATGTCTCATATTTTAGTCTTAAAATGTCCATTTTTTTGGTTTTCATTTTTGGAGAATTTTTTAAGTTATTCATACACTGAATTTCAGAAGTGTTTATTTAGCTATTCAGTGCCACATTGGAGTTATTTTGACGCACTTTAAAAAAATTTCTAAGATACTTTCTCCATGTTCATAGCAGCTTGATTTTAGGATGTAGAATCTTCACAAAAATCAATGAGAATGAAAACTAGAATTTTTTGAAAGGTTACTCATGTTTTTTGCAGTATTCCCAATGCCTTTATGCTTTTCTCTCTCCAATGGCTCTCTGTCCTTGAGCTAGACTTGTGCACCGCAGAATCATATAGAAACTTCTGGAGCTGTCTTTCAATTTAATCCATATTGCATTCTAACTGGACATCCATCAGCATTTGCAATAAAAGGTTGGGGTTTTCTTAGTTCCTGTTAGAAGGAGTTCTCATTCCTATTTTAATTTCATTTTGCTTATTTCCTTCTTTAAGGATTTTTTTAATGAACTGTAATTTCATAATTTCACTTTTACTATGTAAGCATATTAAATTTACACCTTAATTTTCATGATAAGAAATTACAATGGAGACTGGGAAAAGGGTGATGCTCTTTTATTATTCAAGGGCTGACACGTGAACAGTTTCAGCTGTGTTCTTATTTTTCCTATCTTAGGATATTAGGATATTAGGATATTAGGATATTTTATCAATGAAACTTCCTTAAATTCTTGTAGTGACATTTCTACAGTATTGAGTTTTATGTACTATAGGGTTTATCTGTTATCTCCCAATAAGCATTTTTGACTGAGCCTTTGTGGATAATTGTCACCATCCAAGTTATGGGAGAAATGAGGAAATGTCTGTTTGTCCTTATCCTCAGAAAACATATAGTTTGATGAGGGGGGGACAATAAAACAAAAAATGTATGCAACTAAGAACACATTGGAATGTAGAGATAAAAACAGATAGATGTCCAGATAAGAATGAAGTCACTGAGGGATGAGGTAGTCGTCAAATCTTCTCTGCAGAGCCTGGTTGGGTGAGTGTGGTTTGATAAGGCAGAAAAGTAAAGTCTGGTTTTCCAGACAGCAGAAACAACCAGGAAAGGGTTTGTGTGTGTGTGTGTGTGGCAATAAAGATCCAGGTCTGATTAGAGATTTAAAGTAAACCAAAGTGTCAGAAATTAAAAGATGAACATTATTACAGATCTTGGAGGCATCAAAAAGACAAGAGGAGATTATGAAACAGCATTATGCCAAAAATGAGATAAGTTCCTCAAAAAACTCCACTTATCAAAATAGACTTAAGAACAACAGATTATCTAAATAATTGGAAGATAAATTGAATCCATCATTTAAAACCTTCTCGCAAAGAAAATGAGGCCCTGAAGTCTTCAGCAGTGAATCCTAACAAACATCTAGGGAAGAAATGACCCCAATCTTATACAAAGAGCCCCAGAAAATAGAAAAAGGAGAAATTATCCAAAACCTGCCATATGAGGAAAGCATAACCTTGCCAAGGACATTATAAAAGAGGAAAATTGAAGTTAATCAGACTCTAGAACATCCAAGCAAAAATCCCAAACACTGGCCAGCCAAATGCAGCTATGCAAAAGATAATATCATGACCAAATTAAATTTGTTCCAAGAATAACATTATAAAATTAATCAATGTTCAGCCTGAAGAATCTCAGAAATAAAAAAGGAAAAGTAATCAATGCAATTCACCACATTAACACAAAAAGAAAACTATGACTAATCTAGAGATGCAGAAAAAACTTTTGATAAAATTTGTCATCCATCAAAAATATTCTTGGAAAATTAGTAATGGAAGAGAACTAACTTCCTTAGTCTTATAAAGGTTATCCAGAAGGGGAACAAAATACCTATGGGAAACATATGGTAAAACGTTGAAAGTTTCCCCTTTGATAATGGGAATAAGATACAGATGTCCACTCTCATTCCTGTTAAACATTGTATGAAATCTCCTAGTCAAGGAAGAAAAGTAGTAAAAAGAATTAAAATATGTATGAAATGGAAAGGAAAGCATAAAATATACTATTCATAGATGATATCATAGTTTATGTAAAATATCCAGAAGAACCTCAAAGTATGAAAATGCAAAGGGCCAAAAATAGCAAAGCACTCTTTAGAAGAATAGCAAGGTAGAAGGATTTACTCTACTGGATATCAAATTATCATAAAACCACAGTAATTAAATAATGTGTATTAGTGTATGAACAGACAAACGAATCAATAGAACAGAATAGAGAAATCTAGACACAGACTCTTGCATATTTGGACACTTGACATTTGACAAACTTATCTCTAATGGTGCAAACTTACCTGAATGGTGCTGGGACAATTGGATATCTATATGGAAAAAATTAAAGTCGACCCTTATCTCACACCATATATAAAACTCAATTTCGGGTAGATTAGAGATCTAAATGTGAAAGGTAACATAAAGCCTTTTGTTGATAATGTAGTATAATATCTTCCTACTTTGATGTTAGGGAAAGACTTCTTAAACAGGGCTCAAAACATATTAAGCATTAAAATAAGATCAATAAACTGTATTTCACTAAAATTAAGACTTTTTGTTCATTAAAAGACACCATTTAGAGAGTGAAAAGCTAAGCAACTATTCTGGATTTTAATAAAAATACACACAACTCTTATAAGCCCATAAGATAAGCCAGTAGAAAAAAGGACAAGACACTTGGATGAGCACTTCATGAAACAGGGTATCCAAATGACCAGTAAACCTATAAATCAGAGAAGTGCAAATTAAAACCATAGCGAAATTCAACTACACAACCATCAGAATGGTTATAATTTAAAAGACTGATAATACTAAATGTTGGTGAGGATGTAAAAGCAAAGGAAATTCTCCTACACAGCTGGTAAGAGAATAAATTGCTACAGTCACTTTGAAAAAGTTTAGCATTATCTGTTAAAGTTGAAGCTATGCACACATTATGACCCTATAGATCCACTCTTACATACAGATACCCAAAAGACATGTACATGAGCATGAACCAAGAGATAAGTACAAGAACGTTCACAGCAGAGCTGTCCCCAACAGCCTCAAATGGCCCATTGTCCTTTAACAGTAGGATGGATAAATAAAACTGTGTTGTACTCATTGAATAAGATACAATAAGCGATGAAAATGAAGGAATTTTAGCTGCATGGAACAACGTGGATAAATCCCCAAATACAATTTTGAGTGAAAGAAACCAAACACAAAAGAATGCATACTGTAAGATTCCATTTACATGAAATCAAAAAGCAGGCAAAACTAAACTATAGCATTTAGGGATATAAGCTTTGGTGGTAAAAATATTTTTTAAAAAAATCAGGGATGTGCCAGGCACAGTGGCTCATGCCCATAATAATCCCAGCTCTTTGGGAGGCTGAGGGGGGAGGATCCCTTGAGCCCAGGAGTCTGAGGCTGTAGTGAGCTATGATCACACCACTGCTCTCCAGTCTGGGTGACAGAGTGAGACCCTGGCTCTAAAAAACAAACACAAACACAAACAAAAAAACCCCTAAAAAATTAGGCAGGGAAGTGGACTTTCATAAAAATCAGGGTAGTGGTTACTTTAATCAGATAGGGATAGTGGTGATTGGGATAAGAGAGGGCTTCTAGAGTGCTGTAATATTCTATTTCTTAGGCAGGTTATGTGGATATTCACTTTGGTATAAACCATTGAGCTACACATTTTTTGTTTTTTCCCTGTTCTGTATTTGGATTTTACCACATACACACACACACACACACACACACACACACACACGATTACAAAAGCATGGAGAGTTTTTGAAGATGTACCATTACCATTGAGAAATGAAACATTTTGCAGAATGATATACAGAATGTGATGCATTTAAATAAAAAGAAAACAATAGCATACATATTCACACATATAGTAGCCGTACATGCATAGAAGTACATAGAAATAATTTCAGAAGTATCCACATCAATCTAGAAACAGTGGTTACTTCTAGGGAGGAACCTTGGTATTTGTTGAGGGGGCCGAATGTGTGACTTGTATAATTAGATATAACAAAGAAGGAGAAAAAAGAAGAAGAAGAAGAAAAAGAAGAAGACAAGGAGGAGGATGAAAAGGAGGAGGAGGAGAAAGAGGAGGAGGAAGAAGAAGTAGAAGAAGAAGAAGAAGAAAGAAGGAAGGAAAAGTGGAAAAAAGGGAGGGAAGGAAGGACCAAACCCAGGATTTTGAACCAAGCCACCCAAGATCACAACGGAGATGATATTGAGCAACTTCACCTAGAATGTTCCCTAGACATTTCTTTCCTACTTTCACTTTTGAGGCTGCCATAAATTTCAAGAATTTGTTCATTCATTCATTTATTCAACAAACATATTACTGTGTTCCCCAAAACAGAGCTGTTGATAGTTTTCATGTTTTGGTCCAGCCACTGAGTGGGCAAACATTTGACAATCGCATGAAAACCTCACTCCGATAACATTCGAAATGTTCACCATGAACGGGTGCCGGGTAGATCATGTTTATAAGAACGTGCGCATGTCTGAGTGTTTACAATTATGTGTGTTCTTATATATCAAGTTAATAAACGCTTTAAAAGTCTCAAAAGTGTAACTATGGCTGAGCAGCTTATAGGACTCTGGGAAACTGCAGAGGAAACGCAGACGAAACCTTAATGAGGAATCTAACAGACGGTGATGGGAACGAAACTCTAAGGAGTCGGCCAAGGAGCCACAGAGGGGGAGACATACAATTGCACCAGCAGTGACGCAGATGTGAACAGCTGCTCAGGTATGATGGTCACGGTAGGACTTGATGCAGGACATGAGTGTGATTCTTATGCATGGCAGGAAACACAGCAGGTTTCACAGATTCCATCAGCCACGAATGTGCTCTTCAAGTGCAAGGCATCATCTGCTAAACAGGGCCCTTCCAGGAGTAAGTGTCAGTGAATCTCTGGGACGTGACAGGATCTTCTCCCAGAAACACGAAGTCAGAAGCATCATCTTTCCATGGCAACAGCCTCCATTCTGTACCTGCAGCTGAGGTGCTCCTTCAAGAGTGCAAACTTGATCATCTCTCTCTCTTGCTTCAAGCCCTGCAATAAGGACAATTTTTATTAAGTATCAGTGATGGCTCCATCCAGTACCCGGTGTAATTCTCCCAGTACCCGGTGCTGGATCTGCTCTTATCACACCCAACTCACCGATGAGGAAGTCAGGGCACAGCCGCCTTCCCAGATCACCCCGGCCGATGCGGAGGGCCCCTCTCATACCCCCAAGAACGCTCTTTCCCAATGTCGTCATGTTTTCTTCAGAGCATTTATCACTGTCCGAGGTTTCTACGTGCTTATGTGTTCACAGCCTGTCCTTTCTCCGCTAGAGTACAAGCTCCATGGGGACAGGGACTTTGTCTGATTTTTTCACTGCCATATCCCTGTGCCAAAATGATGTCTGGTACATAGCAGGCACTCGATAAAAATGTGTGCAGTAGGCACTGACCTGATGAACTTCACGCTACTCTCTCGAGTTTATTAAATGTCATATCCAAGGTGATCAAGACATTAACTGGCATTTATAATGATCTATAGAAATAAATGCATTAAATATGATATTTTAAGTAGGTCAACAATGAGAATGATGTCTGTTATCTTTATATAGTTTACCAAATGTGGACCACGTATCAGGCATTGTTGGGCACTGGTGATAAAAAATACCCAGGCCCTCATCTCCTCATCTTAAGGGGCTTTTAAGTGTGTGTGTGTGTGTGTGTGTGTGTGTGTGTGTAGGGGGTGTGGGAGGAAGGGAACATAGAAAGTAAACAGTGTCACCATACTGTGTGGTAAACACAATTGTAGGGGTAAACACAGGTGCTGGTGGGACAGAGGAGGGCAGGTAGCTCTGATCGGGGTGGGGAGGGGTGTTAGGTGCAAGAGGAACTGAGGATGCAGCAGAGTCCAGAAGAACAAACGCTATTGTAATTATCCACAGGAAGAGCGGGGAAGTGCGTACAAGGCTGGGGGAGCAACCTGTCCCAGGCAGGGACGTGCAGTGCTCTGGGGACCTGCAAGGTCGTGAGGGTAGCTGTGTAGGGTAAGGCTGGGACGTGGGACAGATTAGGCCGGATGTGTGTGGCAGAGCCATTCGTAGATGACCTTGAACATCGTGTCTGCTCCATGTCCCCGTGTACACCCAGCGCTAGCGCAGAGCCTGCTGGATGCAAGGCCCTCAGCACACGTTCCCGACCGAGTGAAGGGATGGATGGACTGGGAATGCTACCTCCTGGCACCCCTTGCTCCAGAATGCAATTTGGGAGCCACAGAGGACAAGAGGGGACACCCGGGTCGGTGAGGCCGGTGAGGTGGTGACGGTGGGAGTGCATTTGACAGCCCTGGGGTGAGGTGGGCCGGGAGGACGGGATGGATTTGAGAGCTACTTGGTGGCAAATTTCTGGCCTGGGTGTTTGGAGGTGCCACTCACAGGACACGGGACGGAGAGGCTCCTTCCGTCCCGTGTCCTGTGAGTGGCACCTCCAAACACCCAGGGGAGATACGAGGTTCAGCCGACTCCTGAGTCCAAGTTGCATTTGGGATACCGAGGTAGAAACGTCTATAAGTCAGCTGAAATGCGGGCCTGGACCCAGGAGACAGGTCTGGGCTGGAAGAAGGTGTGGCCAGCAGCAGGGTCTGAGCCGCGCTGGAAACTAGACAGAGCGCTCAGGGAGGGGGACCCCCGGGGCCGGCACGGTGGTAGTCCTGCAGTCGCGAGGAAGGAGTCAGCAGAGGTGATGCAGTCCTGGCTGGCCAGTGCTGGTGGAACCAGAATTATGGTTGGAGGGAGCCAATGTCGCATGCAAAAAGAACTTGCCATTTTCACCTTCAAGGAAAGGCTCAAACGCAGGAGAGAATGAGTTGGGAGGAAGGGCTGCGGCAGGTAGCTTGGAACCCGGCGGGCAGTGGGTGCTGGAACTCCCTTTTTATATGGTGCCCCAGGCGACATGCAGGGTAGGGTGGCTTTCAGGAACCACTGGCACAGGGCGGTTTCTGCCTTTGAGTAACTTTCCATGCCACCTCCCAGGAGATTAGAGCTTCTCCTTTAAATATTATGCCCGTGGGGTCCTGGCCTTCACCTGTACTTTGCCTGTAATTTTCCACCCTCCTGGCCTCTTGGAACAGAGCTTGAGCAATCAGCTGCTTGGGGTGGTGCAGCTGGAAGCACCATCTGCACATGGGCAGTTACACGTCTAGACTCATTACTCACTTTCTTTAGGCACAGACTCCACATGATTCATTCACGTCCAGCATCCCCAGTTCCTCTTCCCGGATCCTTTGACCTCTGACCCTGTTCCTGGAGAAATTTCATTGCAGTAGTTCAGGTACTTAGAACACAGGACCCTTGCTGTTCCGGCCTCGGTTTCCCCTTGTTTAACTGCTCCCCCCTGCTGGAAAAACCGTGCGGCAACGGACCTAGGGAGCCATCGACGATTCTAGAAATTCTGCTTTAGAAGGCCAAGCAGAGGAAGCATTCCTAAATGCAGAAGAAGCTGATAGACAAAGAGCTGCACCGAGGAGTTGGTTATAAAAAGTGAAAAAGTGTGAACTGAAGAGTCTAAGAGCAGGGGAAAGAGGAAACGGACAACGCATCTCCTCGAGTGGAATGTAACACAGCAGTTTGAAACCACTGTTACGAAGGTTAGTTACGAACATGAATGTGATCATGATTAGATATCAAGGGGAAAAGTGTGATGCAAAATTATGTGTACAGTCTGATTAAAGTGATGTGAACAAAAACACATGTCCATAAGAAGTCCAGAAAGAAACTCCTCAAGTGGGAACAGCGGCTCTGCTCGGGTTGTAGGATTACGGGCATCTCTTTTTTTCCTGTTTCCCAAATTTTCTGTAATGAGGTTTTATTGACCTTAAGCAGAAAAATGCAAATCATAAAAATAGCAACCTTTTATTAATAAAACCCTGAAGCCTAATTTCACAGCTACCTTCTTTTCTCGGCCATTGCTCAAGCACGGGGCTGTTCCTGGGAACCAGACTCTCGCCCTGGGTGGGGCAGGCACTGGCTCTGTCCTGGGGTGTGGACTTTTAAAATGCACAGGAAAACAATTAAACACAGGCTTTAAAGCTTCGCTTGCAGTGATCAGGGAAGCTTCCGGAAAGCACTCCAGGCCCATTTATCACAACTTGCCCCTGACACTAGCTATGAAAACCCCGGGGTGGGGCACACAAGGGTGGGGCCCTTGGCCTCCTGCGGGTCACTCCAGCTGAGCAGGGCATGCCCAGAGTGGACTTCGCAGCCACAAGGAAATAACACCATCAAGGCCAGGGGGGGTGGCATCACGGGTGTCCCCTCAGGGAGACCCAAGAGCTGCAAGCCAGCGGACAGCTGGTGCAGAGGGGTGTGGCGGCCATGGTGGGTGACCTTCCTGAGTTCAGGGGCCAGTCTTGGTGCCTGGGAGGTCAGCCAGCGGTGTTGCAGTGTTATTGTTTTGCACAGCTGTGGGCACAGGAAGGAGAAGGCCACCTTTCCCACCCTACTCTAGGATGGAGGGGTTCGAGCTGTCTTCTGTCTGCCCTAGCATGTTTGTGTCTCAGGTCCCCTGAGGGGAATGATGTGAAGGGACCCCCTGGGGGAGAGGATGTGGGGGCAGAAATGGCAGAGACCCATGTCCCAAATGGAAGCTGTGGCCTCAAGGTTGAGGCTCCTTAAGCCTCTAGCTGGGGCCTCTTTTCCTCCCTCTCTGGGGACTCCACCCAGATAAAGGCTTCAGGCAACACCCCCACAGGGGACCCACCCACTGCTAAGCTGGGAAATTCCTACCTTAGTCTGCCCACAAGTCCTTACTGAGCACCCTCTAGGTGTCGGGCGTTGTACCGGGGCCAGGACCCAGCCTCGATTAGACCAAGGCCCTGTACGCTTTGCTGCGGGCTCAGTCACACCTCAAACCCGTAATGCGCCAAAGGCTAGTGAAGCTTGCGGAGCCAGGCACTGTTTTGCACGTTTGACGTTTATGAACTCATTTAATCTTCATAACAGCCTGAGCACGGGGACCACTGCGTTCCTCTTTTCAGAGAAGAAAATAAAGAAATTAAGTGACTCGGCTGCCACAGCACAGCTGGGGTGGCGCCTGGGCAGCACGACTCCAAGTGCCCCCTCTCAATGCGACATCGCCCCAAACAAAAGTCGTGATTCCCCTTTCACGTCCTCTCCCTACAGGTCACCCATGTCCCATCCAATGACATTGAGCAGAAGCCCAAAAGTCACTGTTGACACCTTCCTCTCCCTCACCCATTTGGTCACCGAGCCTAGATGATTTTACCTTTTAAGCATTTCTCCAAGAGGCAGACAGCATGTGTGGTTTGGTCACCATTGCGTCCCCAACCCCAGGCCCATTGAATGACCCCTGGAGGTGAGTGACTCACCGAAGCCCACGCTCATGCTCAGCACACAGGGATGGAATCTGTACTCTTAGATGCATCTTGGGCAAATCATAACTGAGAAGAGATGAGCCACCTCAGATTATCTAATTAGGAAATAAACAAAAGTAAATAAATATGATAATTCTAGCACCCGAGCTGGGGAGCAAGTTCATGCACGCTGCGTGTTTCCTTGTCCTCGTCTCCAACTGGAATGCAAGCTCTTTATGGACAAGGCTCATCCCCACCCCCTTTCCCTTCTCACCCCCTTGTAGCGTGGTGAACCCTAGGAGACATTTAGTGGTTTCTGGAATCATTGCATGCATGCACGCATGCAGAAATGCCCTGCCCAGGGAACACCATGGGAGCAGTCTTTGGGGAGTGAGAGCTTTGGAGTCAGACACGTGTGGGTGTGAGGTTTTCTCCATCACTGACCAGTGGGTGGTTTGAGAACAACATGCTGAATATTTTTGAACCTCAGTCCTCATTTTTTTTCACGTGAAAAATATAGATAATTCCCACCTCCCCTACTGTGTGTGGATGGGAGGAGACAGGTGGGCACTGAGCTCTCAGCCCTTCTCCTGACCACACTTCCTCTCGGGAAGGGGTCAGAAGTCGCCCATCAGACCTGATTCTCAAGGTCAAGGCCTGGGCAGCCACAGGATGATGTGACGCTGAGTTCTGAAGAGCCAAATTAGAGCACCTGGAACCCCTTCTGTTCATTAAGCTCAGCTTTTTCCCAGCTCCTGGAGTGCCACTGAGCCTTCGAGTGAAGTCAAGTTTCTCCAGCTGTGGAAAGAGGAGACATCTGGGGAACAGGAGTCTAGCAGGCCTTGATGATCTGAACCAATTTTTCTTTTAAAGCATCAGGTTTAAAGTATGTGTGTTTTCTGTGTGATCCTAGACACGACCCTATTCCTTAGGTATGATTATGTTACAGATGAGGAAACTGCGGCACAGAGAAGTTCAGTAACTGGTTCAAGGTCACACAGCCATTGGACCTAGGCAGTCTGGTTTTGGTTCCATGCTCTCAACCATCAAGCTCTACCGCCCCCAAACAGCCTGGTGAGATCTGCTCTGCCCACAAGTCCCCAAGACAGTTCTTCTCCAGGAACCAAGCACTTGTACTTCATCACCACCCTCTTGTGGATTCAGAGGGACCCCAAGATGAAAGTCAAGTGAGATCCCTCCTCCTGATCGGAGATGGTGGTCAGTGTCTGTGGTCACTTAAACTCAGCATGCCTGCGTCCTGAGGACACAGGTTATGGGCTAGACGTCTTCCAGGGTGAGCACGGAGAAGCAGAGAGCTTGTCTCCAGAGAGATAAGTTGGGGTGGGAGTGGGTGGGGTGTCGTCAGAGACTTCATGAGCAGAGAGAAGATGCATGTGTGCCAGAGAAACCAAGAAGGTCACATCTAGTTCCTCAGGAGCCCTGGCTGCACATCCTATTCTGGATTCTAGGGTCCAATCTAGTGTCCTTTGATAAATTCCTGCTTTGGCTTTTTCAATGTGATAATTACAAAGTCAGGGTCCATGAGACAGGCAAAAATATAAAATATAAAAAGAGTGTTGCAATTAACTCTAATCTCACAACAAAGAGATTAGCAGCTTAGCGTGTGCATGGATTGGCAAGAGTGTGCCTGTGTCTGCCCACCCAGATCAGGTGACAAAAAGTTGACAGAGGTTTCAGTTACAATTGGCAAAAGGTGAAACTTGAAAGCTACCCAGAAAACACATGATACATTGTTATGAAACTAAATCCCAGGTGAAAGGTGTGGGCACAAAAGTCCCCTCTTGACACAGTAGACAGGTTCCAATTCCACTACTCTAACTGTAGTATTCACCGCTGCTTAGGCAAAATCATTCCAGAAGCACCAAGCACCTGCGTCCACGTCTGGTATTCACTTCTCTACCGAGAACTTGAATCTGTAGCTGCATCAAGGTCCTGAATCTGCCGCCAGTAGA
Organism: Mirza zaza; assembly: GCA_008750895.1. Classification (NCBI taxonomy): domain Eukaryota; kingdom Metazoa; phylum Chordata; class Mammalia; order Primates; family Cheirogaleidae; genus Mirza; species Mirza zaza. The sequence continues at coordinate 16,186 of VSMD01012357.1, read as the reverse complement.
CTCAGTCGATCGGAGACAGCAAATCTTCTCCCCTTGGTTGAGCAGTGACTTTGTAACCCCAGGGAAAATGTAGAGAGCAGTGTAGGATCAATGACGAGCTGAATCAAAACGAGAGTATTGCCACATTTTATCGATTCTAAGGTGCATGGTGTTTTAACATTTTGGGAATTGGAACATATTTTATAATCAATGGCATCATACGATTATAAATGGTGTTTCTTCTACGTTAGTGATGCTATAATGGTGTTGCATCTGACATCTTAGGTTCAACGAAACATAGCCCTCTGCTATGGTTTAAATGCGTCCCTTAAAAAGCATGTGTTGGAAATTTAATCCTTAATGCAACAGTGTCAGGCAGTGGGGCCTAATGAGAGGTTAAGACATGAGGGTTCCACTCTCACGAATGGATTAATGTTTAATGCAGGAGTTGGTTCCTTATAAAAGGATGAGTTTGGCCCTCTTTCTCTCTCTGTCTCTGTCTCTCTCTCTCACCCTCTCTTGCCTTTTAGCCTTCTGCCCTGGGAGGGTGCAATAAGAAGGCCCTCACCAGTTCATCTCCTTGATCTTGAACTTCCAGCCTTTAGGACGGTGAGAAATAAATTTCTGTTCATTATAAATTACTTAGTCCGTAGTATCCTGTTACAGCTGCACAAAACGGATTATAAGACACATTCCTTTTTCTATTTCAGTAGATTTAGGGGGTACAAGTAGCTTTTCATTACATGGATGAATTGTATAGTGGTGAAGTCTGGGATTTTAGTGTAGCCGTCACCTGAATAGCATACATTGTACCCAACAGGTAATTTTCCATTCCTCACCCCCACCTTCAACTTCCCCCTTCTGAGTCTCCAATGTCCATTATGTCACTGTGCATGACCATGCATACTCATAGCTTAGCTCCCACTTATAAGTGAGAACATGTGGTATTTGGTTTTCTGTTTCTGAGTTATGTCACTTAGGATGATGGCTTCTGCTTCCACCCAAGTTGTTACAAAAGACATTATTTCATTCTTTTTTATGGCTGAGTACTATTATATGTGTGTGTGTGTGTGTATATACACATATATATGTATATATGCACACCACATTTTCTTTATCCACTCATTGGCTGATGGGCACATAAGTGGATTTCATATCTTTGCAATTGTGAATTGTGCTGTGATAAACATGTGAGTTCAGGTATCTTTTGGATCTAATGACTTCTTTTCCTTTGGGTAAATACCCAGTAGTGGGATTACTGGATCCAATAGATCTACTTTTAGTTCCTTTAGAAATCTCCACACTATTTTCCATAGAGGTTGTATTATACTAATTTACATTCCTACCAACAGTGTGCAAGTGTTCCCCTTTCACTGCATTTGCGCCAACATTGTTTTTTGACTTTTAATAATCGCCATTCTGACAGGGATGAGGTGGTGTCTCACTGTGGCTTTCATTTGCATTTCCCTGATGATTAGTGACGTTGAGCATTTTTTCATGTTTCTTGGCCATTTGTTTCTCTTCTTTTGAAAAATGTCTGTTACTGTTGTCTGCCCACTTTTGCATTGTTTATTTTTCTCTTCCTGATTTGTTTGAGCTCCTTGTAGATTCTGGATATTAGCCCTTTGTTGGAGCTATAGTTTGTGAATATTATCTCCCATTCTGTAGGTTGTCTGTGGATTATTTCTTTTGCTAAGTTTTTTAGTTTAATTAAGTCCTATTTACTTATTTGTGTTTTTGTTGCACTTGCTTTTGAGGTCTTAGTCTTACATTCTTTTCCTAGGCCAGTTTCAAGAATAGTTTTTCCTAGGTTTTCTTCTAGAAACTGCCTTATCTGATGTTTCTATCTGTCTCAGTCTCACAGCTAGATTTCTAAATTTATGACAATCCTTGACACATGCATGAGTACAGGAGATAACTATTGGGTTGTCTGTCTAGCCTTTCCTCTGCTGCAGACTATTTCTCCTTACCTATAACCTCCCAAATGTACAGGGTTCAGAGGTAGTCGTTGGCAGCCATAGTGAAAGGATTTGCGCTACTCTTTATTTATTTATTTAGTTATTTATTTTTTTGAGACAGAGTCTTACTTTGTTGCCTGGGCTAGAGTGTCATGGCATCAGCCTAGCTCACAGCAACCTCAAACTCCTGGGCTCAAGCAATCCTTCTGCCTCAGCCTCCCGAGTAGCTGGGACTACAGGCATGCACCACCATGCCCGGCTAACTTTTTTTATATATATCTTAGTTGGTCAATTAATTTCTTTCTATTTATAGTAGAGATGGGGTCTCCCTCTTGCTCAGGCTGGTTTTGAACTCCTGATCTCGAGCAATCTGCCCGCCTTGGCCTCCCAGAGTGCTAGGATTACAGGCGTGAGCCACCGCTCCCGGCCCTGCCCTACTCTTTAGACCTGGCTAACTGGCCCAAGGGTGGACCACTGAGTCAGGCAAATTGATCCAGTTGATGGAGAGCTTCAGATTGTCTCTAGGTGGTCAGAGGGATTATATATAGACCAAGAAGCTGAGAATGTCCAGCTATTGCCTATTGCACAGAAGGGAGAGCAGAGAAGAAGTGTCCTTGCAGAGAAAGAAGCTGGTGAGCAGAGAAGCAGAAACAAAAGATGGAGAACATCCTGGTTCTAGTCAGTTCCAGAGGTCCAATCAGCTGCACATTGCCCTGAGACATCTGGTACACTTATCCTAATTCATCCCTCCCTTCTAAGTAAGGTAGAGCCAGTTTCTATTACTTGTAACCAAAAGAATTCTACCTAATATGCATAAACTTACATGAATCTAATTGTGTGAACCAAACTTGTGGGTTTTGTTTTCAAAAGAAATAGCTACTTGGTTGTCTCAAGTAGTGGAAAATTCCAGCGTAGATCCAACCTTTGGGTTAGAGGGTGCAGGGACTGATCCCAGGCATGTGCCCTGGTAAGCCTATGAAATCAAATTTACCTAAAACCTAAACCCTTCCAGTAACTTCTAGCCTGATAATCACTTGCATAATGTCCACAAATGACCGAGTATAAGAAAGTTACAGCCAATTAACCATTCGTGACTCATACGACACCTCAATTAACTTATAGTAATCTATGGGATGATATGAAAAGCACATTATATGGTCTAGGGCAGAGATTGTTAGTTTACCCTCCTCTCCTTACTAGAGCTACATTTTCCAGCCCTTCCTGAAGGCAAGGCCAGGCCATAGGAAGAACTAAGGTCTGACCCTTGGATTATGGGTGCAAGTGATGAGTGCAACCTCTGGGCCACTTCCTTAAAAGGAATAACCCAAGACCTTGCTTCTCTGTTCCCTTCCTGCTCCTGGAACGTGACTATGGTGCTGGAGCAGGAGCAGCCATGCTAAACCACGAGGCAGAAGCCATGTGTTGTAAAGCCACGTCTAGCTAGAGAGCAACAAGCTGTAAAGAGGCCAGGTCCCCCACTCACTCTACTCACATTTAGACTTTTCCATGAGAAAGAAAGAAACCATCATGTGTCACTGTTATTTTGATTTTTGTTGCAGTAGCTGAACCAGTACCCTAACTGTAAGTGTTGGCATGGGGGAAAAAAAGGAAGGACTATTTATTGCAAAAGGTATTGTAGCCAAAAGCAACACTTTAATTGATAAGGCTCACTCACTCAGTAAATACTTATTGAGTCACAAAGGTCTGAACATGGACAGCTGAGCATCCTTGGGAAAAGCACACAGGGTTGTGAAGCAATGCAGCTCATGTGAGACGAGGAGTACCAAATGAGCATGGGGACAGCTAGCCCAGGGAAGGGAGGCCTCCGGACAGGCCATACAGCTGTCTTCAGACGTTAGAAGAGTTCATGTGCAAGAGGGGACTTGTTCCATATGGCCCCAGGGAACTGAACTAAACCAACAGGTTATTCAGGGAACTGAAGCACTAACATCCCGAGAGTTCCATCAGTCAAGGTTCTTGGCTGCAAGCTCCAGAAACAGACTCTGGATAAAGCAAAAATGAAATCTATTGGAATGATATTTGAGGGAATCATAGAATGGACCAGAGATCAGGGGACTGGCCAGGAACCAAGCGTACTCTGGAGGGCTGGTTACCAGGAGGCACAGCCACAGCTGTGGAGCAGGAAGGTTCTGGTCAGCACGATGAATGACCTCTAACTGTTCTTCACATTGATGAGTTGTTCACTTAGGATTCAAAATCATGCAAAAGAGTCTGGTCGACTGCACCTGAATGTCTTCCCTTCCCTGGGTGAAAGTGGGTAGAGTAGGGGGAAATCTAGTTCTGCTGACCCCAGCATGGGAGTCAGGCACCACTGCCAAGAGGCACCAAGATGCTCTCAGGCAAATGTCCTGTGCCACCTCTGTAAGGCTGGTGGTGGGCCCCCTTCCCCTCCCTAGATCAAAAAGAAAAGGCTCACAAGACCAGACCCGCCAAAGGCAACTGCCAGGCCCTGCTGAAAACAACAACACCTGGATGTCCACCCAGATAAGAAAGTTTTCAGTTTCTGGATTTCCCAAATACCACCAGCCCCTCCTATTTCTCAATAACCACGAAGGTCACAGTGGAAAATCCCCAGCCCTTCCTGCCAGAAGTCCACGGTCTGCCTCAAATAGTATACAAGACTTAAACCCTTCCAAATGGATGCGACTTCTTCTCAGCCCCCCCCCTCCCTCTTGGAACCTGTGAACCTCACCCGGGAGCACTCAATAAAGCCACGTTGTTTGGCCCCACTCTCTCTCTCTCTGTCTGTTTCTTTCACCACTGGAAAACTTTACAACCTCCACCTCCAAAGATGCTTTCAAAGGTCATGAATCTGTGACCAGTGTTTCAGAATTGGGAGAGAACTGTCTATTTAAGAAAGTTATCTCCTTTCCACATGCTTCTCCTATGCACATACACCTTGCTGAGTGATTCCAGTGATGAAAGTTTCACCACCTCCCAAGTTCTTTTTCACGTTAAGATGAAGTCAAGCCTGGAGAGTTTAGACTCTGCCTGGCACTCAGGCCTCTCAAGTCTGGACCCGCTTTCATAGAGGTGAGTCCTGTGATTCTTCTACAGAAACCTTTCCTCCTGTCAAATGACTCCCTTCACTCAATGCCACCATCCTCTGAACCTACCGAAACATCTTCTGCTTATTCTCTCTCCTCTTATTTAGCAAAATGTTATCCATTCTTCACATTCCAGCTTAAATCCCACATCACACGTAGAACATTCTGGAACCAAAGTAATCTTTCTTTGGAAATTTTTGCCTGTACTGTTCATTAGGCAATTAATTTCTTTTTATTTCTTCTCTTGCTACCTAGATTATAACTTCTTGAAGACATGGACTATTTCTTATACACCTTTGCATCTCCTGGAGAACTTGAAAAAATTCTTTTCATGTGGACTTTCATTGTTTGTTTTGGCTTAATTGGTTTGAATACCGAAGGTAGGTATGACTTTGGCCCCTTATGCAGGAATTTGAGGAAGGGGCAACAGGAGAAGATGAGGATGGAAGTATATCAGAGAATAACCTAAAATGACTTCCCTCAGAGCATAATAATATGAATGATTTATAATTTTACATCTTTATTTGAGGTCTAATTGATATACAATAAACTGTACATATTTAAAGTATGCCATTTGATAAGTTTTGACATATGTATATATATCCATGAGAACATTGCCTTAATCAAGATAATAAATATATCCATCATGCTCCCAAAGTTTCCTCATTTCCCTTTGCAATATCTCTGCTTCACTCCTACCACAATCAACCATCAATTTGTTTTACAGCACTGTAAGTTTGCATTTTCTAGAATTTTATATAAGTAGAATCATTCGGTATGTAATCTTTTTATCTTGTTTCTTTCACTCACCATAAATATTTTGAGATTCATCCATGTTGTTTAACATATCAGTAGTTCATTCTTTTTTATTGCTAAGCAGAATTTCATTGTATGGGTAGATCACAATTCGTTTTTCCATTCACCTGTTAATGGTCATTTGAGTTGTTTCTAATTTTTGACTATTACAAATAAAGCTGCTATGAACATTTGTGTACAAGTCTTTGTATGGACACACGCTTTCATTTATCATAGGTAAATACCTAGGATTAGAATGGCTGGGTCACATGGTAGGTCTATGTATAACATTGTAAGAAATTACCACAATGATCTCACCCATCAGCAGCATATGAGTGTTCCAGTCGCTCCATCTCCTTATCAACATTTGGTCTTTTGAGTCTTTTTAATTGTAGTCATTCTAATACCACTAATTAATATGTAGTGGTATCTCATTATAGTTTTATTTTGCATTATCTTAATAACTAACACTGTTGAACATCTTTTCATGTGCTTATTTGCCATCCATAGATGGCTTATTTGATGAAATGTCTGTTCATGTTTTAAATTTTTAAAATTGGGTGTTTTCTTATTATTGAGTTTTGACTCAGGTTACGTATTATGCATGTTGTGGACATACATCCTTCACCAGAGGAAGCCTGTGTGTGACAGCAATGAGCCTGGATTTGTACCTCTACTATGCTCATTTGACTGGGGGCAGCCTGAGGGACACGTGGCTTCAGCCACATGGGGTAGTGGATCCAGCAGTTGGTGATCTGAGCAGCATCTTTTCACATCTATCATGTGCATGCAAGAAGGTATGATCAGGGCCAGGCACGGTGGCTCATGCCTGTAATCTCAGTACTTTGGGAGGCCGAGACTGAAGGACCCCTTGAGGCCAGGAGTTAGCCTGAGCAGCACAGCAAGACTCTGTCTCCACAAAAAGTACAAAATGAAAAAAAAAAAAAAATAAGCCGGGCATGATGGTGTGAGCCTGTAGTTCCAGCTACTTGGGAGTCTGAGGTGGAAGGATAGCTTGAGTCAGGAGTTTGAGGTTGCAGTGAGCTATGATGATGCCACTGTACCACTCCAGCCCAGGAAACAGAGCAAAACCTTGTCTGGAAAAAAGAAAAAAGAAAGGTATGATCAGTGTGAGGATGGAGTAAGCACAGGTGCTACGGGAATATAGCTGAGAGGCACCTGTGTCAGTCTTTCAGGGTTAGGGTAGGCTTTCTGTCAGGCAGTGGTCAAACTTGAGATCTAAGAAGAGAATAGGAGTTAGCAAAGTCACATCTACTACTGATGGAAGAGCAAACTAGTACCATCACTTTAGAAACCACATGGAAGGCAGCACTCCATTTCTAGGTGCAGGCCTTATAGGAACTCCTGTACACGTACATATATGCATGAATCTATGTGTACAACAATCTTCCCAGCAGTATAACAGCTATCGCCAAAAGAAACAACCCAGACCCATCAACAGTCGGATGGATAAATAGTGGTTTAGCTGTACAATGGAATAGCATCGGCAATGAAAATAAATGAACCACAGCTGCACTATCTTTGATGAATCTCATAAATATAACAGTGAGGGGAGCAAGCAAGACACTCACACAACATACAGAAAACAGGCAGAAATAGCTGTTGCTTAGGAATGCATCCTCAAAGGGTGAGACTACGAAGAAAAGCAAGGAAAGGAGTAGGAGAGAGAGTGGTTGTGCTTCTAGAGAGGTGTGGAAAGGGGTTCTGGGATGTTTGCTAATAATTATTCTTGAAATTCTCTTTATGGGTTTCATGCAATTTCTGTCTGTGTGATATATCTTGTAATTTTTTTTAAAAAGGGGTAAAATAGGAGGAGGCAGCTGAAGGAGAGGCCTGGGTTCCAGGCAGAGGGCAAAGGACAGGAGGGAAGATGCGTGCAGAGCTCCGGGACATACGAACAGGGACAGAAGGCAGAAAGGCAGCAGGGAGGAGTGGAGAGGGGAGGAGGTGGGCAGGTGGCCCTTACGGAAGGAAGGGCCTCATAAACCCTGTTGAGCAGTGTGGACTTCACCCTTAGGGCAATGGGGAGCCACTTGTAAGTACAGTATTTAAGCTGGGGAAGAGACTGAGTGGGATTTGCATTTTCAGAAACCTCCTCTGGCCATAGAAGGATGTGTCTCCCAGTAACCAAATGAGGAACAGGGAAGTGGGGGAAAAGAATCCCTGATCTTAGACCTTGGTGCTGCATGTGGCCCTCACCAAGGCCTTTGTTTGAATCGAGTTTAAAGCGCTGCTTTCAAAGCCTGAGTCTGGGCTTCTACATCCTCAGACTCATGGCGTACGGTTCTTGTTCACACAGCATCAAGGGACTTGTCATTTCTTAATCATTGAATCATTAATGACAAGAGGAGATTCTTCTATCTGGTTGCTCTCTCATGTCAATCAGGCAAATATTTGATTGAGGGGAAAGTGTCATCCCTAGCCCCAAGGGCCTTCTCATTTACATTCTGAATATTTTGGCATTCGGGGGCAAAGGAGAAACACACACACACAAGAGAAAAAAAAATAAAATAAAATAAAAGGATTTACAGCAAATAGTTGATCCTTACAGGAAGTTAACCTTTTGTAGGAATCATTTAATAACAGCATTTAAGATGGGCTGGGTGTGGTGGCTCATGCCTGTAATCCTAGCACTTTGGGAGGCCAAGGAGGGAGGATTGCTTGAGGTCAGGAGTTTGAGAGCAGCCTGAGCAAGAGCCAGACCCTATCTCTACTAAAAATGGAAAAATTAGCTGGGTGTGGTAGTGGGTGCCTATATTTCCAGATACTAGGGAGGCTGAGGCAGGAGGATTGTTTGAGCCCAAGAGTTGGAGGTTGCAGTGAACTGTGACAACGTCACTGCATTCTAGCCTGGGTGACAGAGACTCTGTCTCAAAAAAAGAAAAAAGCACTATTTGTGATAATTCTTTACCACTACTAAAATGAATTGTCCCATTTGCAATAAATTATGGAGGACCATCTGGATAATGTGGTTACTTAAAGTTTTCATAGTTGTTATGTACTTAATATTAAGGTCAGTTGTGGACTTCTTTATTCAAGTTGGGAACTAAATGACCAAGGTTATTTCTTACATATTCTCCTAAGGTCTCAGTAAACCTAGGCTGAAAGTTCAAAATGATTTATTGTGGGAGGTATCACTTGATAGCTCCCAATTATCTTATAATTTTAATTGCACCTGAGGGATTTTTTTGTCAGTCTAGAAATCTACTGCTATTGTTGTCATTATTTTTTAAAATATGAGCAACTTGAAAAAATAGATATTATCTGATACTGAAATATTATATCTTGACCTGATATATAAAATCTTCCTCATAGCTACTTTTGAGGGCTTTGGCTTGCTACCAGATATCTTCTCCACTGCAAATGATCATTTACTTCCTGAATATTTTCTTTGTTGGAATCCCTCCTGCTTCCTACACAATCTTTCCTCTTCTTCCTTAGTAAAAGGATAGTCCAAAGATGGTCAGATCAAGGGCACAATTCTGTTTTGTCTAGGCAACCTTGACTCTGAGTCAGTGTGAGCTGTCTAACTATTGGTATAATCTAGCACCTACAGCCTTTGATCCTGTTGCTAAGTCTCTACTCAAGCCTGGCTGAGTATAATGATGGCACTCTCCTCTTTGGATCAGCAGAACTGCACCCAGTCAATCCCAGCCATAGGGAGTAGGATGATTCTCACAGCTGGCTAGACTTGGAGATGATACTTGCATGTGGACCTTACTAGGAAGTGGTGACTGGTGGTGTCATGACACCCATCTGTCAACATTCCTTAGGTGGCAGACCCAAGGTAGGCTTTGGGACTATCCCCTTCCTCTTCCTGGTTAAAGCTGGGCATAGAGACTATTTAGAGCAATAAAAGATAACACCTTGGCTCATCAGAAGATTATCATCTTACTGTGAAGTTTTATGAAGGTAAAACATCCAGAGAAGAAATGCTAACGTATTGAATTGCAACACAAGCCTTATATTAGGAGCTGAGGAAATACCAAAGGTGGGTGTGGCCAGAACAAAGGAAAGTTGATCTAGAATGTTTTTCTAGAGAAGAGACCTAAGACTATAGTTGACACTTGCCCCCCTAAGCTAACCCCTCAAACATCCAAGCAGTTGCCAAGTCCTCTAGATTCTATCCGATAACACCCTTTTCTTCCTCTGCATTCTCTTCCTCTGCATACTCTTGCCCACTTGGATGCAGTTTAGGCCTGATCTCATTCTGCCCTTTCATCTCTGGCCTCAAAACTCCTTGGTGCTGAGTGGGCCTGGGCCTGGCCCAGGCCTCCTGCCCCACCCTGAGTGGCTGTCAACCTCCCCAGGTTTATTTTGTGGGGTCCTTCTGCAGGCCTTTGTTCAGCTCTCCCTGGAGAGTAAGCAGACATGTTTCCTCCGCCTGCAGCCCTCTCCAGCTCACGCCTCTGTTCCTCCCTTTACTAAACCTGCAAAGCCTCCAGTGTGTTCTTCTGGATTTTGCACTTGTGGAGAAATAACATAAAGCTGTTTAATGCGTCCAACTTTATTGACATTTAACACTAAGAATACTTGTGGGCCTGTTGGAGGACACCGTACAACACTGTTAGAAGAAAGAACTAACTCTTGCAGCAAGTGGAGATGCAGGAAGTAGTTTGTCTTTTTTGAGTCACAGAGTTAAAAAAAAAAAGTATTAACTATCTCTTTCCTAAAAAAGATATTGTGGTAAAGAGAATATTTCCCATAATCATTCTTTTTTTTTTTTTTTTTGGCAAGGGATGGTGAAGTTGGGGTGAAAATAAGGAAGTATTGCATTTAGACTACCTTCCCTTTATTTCTTACAAGTAGGGCCCAAAGTTGACCGCCCCCCAAAAGTAGTTGATCAAAATTTGAAAAATAATTAGGAAATTGGTGGATTAAAAGAGAGAAAATGCTTAAAAAGCTTTCCAAATGTCTGTGTGGAATATATGTTCCATGCAGTATTTCATTCCGCAAGGAACACAGCCTTGGCACGTGCAAGCTGATCGAGTTAGGTAAAAATTAGCCTCCTTAGAACCTAGAGTCTTAGTGAGAAGAACAAGAAGACTCCGGGGCAAATGGTCATGACCTAAGGGTCTGAAGGGTGGGCGAGGGTGTGGATAGGGGGTACAGAAAATACCAGTGGGTTCACCGGTAAAACAGTCAAAAACAAAATTTAGTTTGAAACGTTGCCACGTGCATCTGGGCCATGGACTGAGGAACGCAGGTGCACATTGAGTACCTGGGCAGAGAAGGGGGTTTTCACAGGTCCAGGTCCTTCCTGGGAGCTGGCAGCCATGGGACGATGACAAGTCTTAGTGAAGCCAGGCTGAGCAGGTGGCGTATACTGTGCCACAAATGGAGGCTCACTTTTTTTAAGGAGAAGATGATAGGATGATGACAGTGACGACCAGCAGCTTAAAACATGACTTGGTTCTCCCGTGGGATCATTTTTTCCAAGAACTGAAAATATCCACATTTCTGCACTTTCTGAAGGGGCTTATTTAGAGACACGAGGTTACTGAAGTAGAATGATGATTTATCTTCCCTCCTCCCAGTGATATTTAGAACTCACCTTTTAGAATATAGGAGGACCCTATTCACTGTATTTATCCATTAGCAACAGTAAAACTGGCATCATAGCACATAGCACATGGATAAGAAGAATCTGGTAAATGAAGGTTTGTTTTTCTTTGCCTTGTGCCAGCCCGGGGCTCTAGGGCTTGGGATAAATAATTTACCTTGTTTCCTTATCAGATTCCTTATCTACAGACAGGGAGATCACTCATTTTATATACTTTCCACTGCCCACCTTCATGGTTCCGGTAGACTGGGATCCTAGCTGGAAACCTCAATTCACAGTTTTTCAGAACCAAACTCCAGTGCATTTGGATTACAGGAACTCAGCGCTAGCTCTGCCTTAAATCCTTGCTGCTGAGATTCTCCCTTGCTTTGGAGAACAGCCACATTCAGGGGCAGGAAGGAAAAAGGAACCAGAAGAAAGGGAACCAAGGAGGCAAAGGAGAACCCCAAGAGTGCAGGGTCATGCATGGTGAAGAAGAGACCCTCAGGGCTGCAGGGGGGTCCCTGACAATGATGCCAGGGAAATAGCTACTCGATGGGTGCATTGGAGACCAGTGGTGATGGTGTGAGTGAACCTAGGCTGCAAAGGCTGGGAGCAGATGCAGTGAGCCTAGACTGTTGGGGAAATGGGGCTGAGAGAAGAAAGAAGAAAAATGATGAATTGGGAGGGCAACAGGGTAAAGATAAGGCTGTTTTTTCCTGAAAGAAGTCTGTGCAAAGGGAGAGTTCGATCACTCTAGGGAGGACCCATTATAGGGTCCCTACGAGTAGGAGACTGCAGCAGCACTGACAGTACAGAGTAGGGCTGCAAAGTTTGTTCAAAGTTTGTCCACTGATAGTTGCTCAGTTTGCACTGGCTAGTAAACATTATGCTGTGTGGTACTGGGCTTAAGTGTGCAGGCTCTGAGTTTTCTGCCATGCAGAGCAAGTTATTGAAGCTCTTATTGTCTCATTTTCCTTATGGGCAAAATGTGATAATACCCATCTTTGTGGTAAGAATTGAATGTTAATATATGCAAAGCACTTAAAACACGTTCCGGCTCATACTGAATGCTCAAAATGTTACATTGAGTAATAAAAATAACAGTGATCTTTGAGAATGAACGATTAAAATCTCAAGGTCAAGTCTCATTATACAGCAACATAAAATAAGAAGGTAAAGGTGATGGAACTGACCAGGGCCTATCCTGAAATTACTTTTTGAAACAGGGCTGGATTTTAACTTCTGTTCCTATTCTTTTTTCCTCTGCCCCCCTCAAGAAAAACTTACTTGAAAATTAATCAGAACTTCTGGTTAATCACATCTTAAACATATACCATAATAAATGTTTTGGAGACCCTAAGAATTAGAGACATTTTTTAAAGTAATAACCTATGTGAAGAAAAGCATACAATTTTACTGAGACATAAAAAGGTAATGAGTCTAAATATGGACGAAGTGCCAATGCTTTACAAATTAACATACCTACTTAATATAATTTGAATTACTATCCTAGTGAGAAGAAATTTTAAAATTCATACAAAAAATAAACAAGCAAAAATAATCAATAATTTTTTTAAAAAGGAGATAAATGAGGGAGGCTAACTCTACCAGAAATTAAAGCATGCTCTAAAACTACAATAAACAAAACATGAGAATTTATTACTAGATTAATGAAACAGATCATGTGGCTCCTAATGTAGTCATTTTCAAAAATAGGAGCTTTTTCAAAGAATGCATGCCACCCCCTGGCAATTCTGGCATGCTTCCCTTTGGGACCAAACCCTCCAGTTGTAAATCATTGCACATTCTGCCTTTGTATTTTGTGGAAATAGAAAAAATAGCAAGAACCACTTCCCCACAATATATAAGAATTTAGCATATGATTAAAAGTCTATCTCAAATTAATTAAAGTATAGAATATCCAATAATTCATACCGAGAGAAATGATTAACTATTTGGGAAAAAAATTAGTTTCCCATAAGAATTTGTACCATATATATTCCAGAAGAGTTCTTAAAATTTTTTTTACTTCAAAATATTAAGGGGGTACAAATGTTTTAGGTTATGTGGATCATTTTTGTAATGTCTGAGTCCTGGCTATAGATATGCCTGTCACCCAAATAGTGTTCACAGTACCCATTAAGTTGGCTTATTCTCCCACCCCCTCCCCCCTCCCCTTGGTTGATTTCCACTGAGTTTCACTTCCCTATGTGCACTTGTGTGTTCATTGGTTAGTTCCAATATAATAGTGAGTACATGTGGTGTTTATTTTCCATTCTTGTAATGCTTCACTTAGGAGAATGGTCTCCAGTTCCATCCAGATTGTTGCAAAAGGTATTAATTCATCTTTTTTATAGCTGAGTAGTATTCCATGGTGTGTATAGACCACATTAATCCACTCATGAATTGATGGGCACTTGACATTTTTAAATTACTACATCAAATACTGCAGTAATGTTTTATAATACCATATGCTGACTATACATAATATAAAGTTAAAAATTGTTTTGATGAATTTAAGTTTGTAGTTATAGCAGGAAGACACTAAATTTACAGCATTTCTTATACGTTCAAGAATCTTTTCCTTTACTTTAATGAAGCCACCGGCATTCTGCTGCTGTGCTTTTGCACTCGCTTGCTTTTTTCTCATTATCCACTCGACATTATCCACACTCGACATCCGAGTGCAAAGGGTTAAAACAAGGTTGAAGGGGAAACATCAGGCTAGCTCCCCTCTCTTTCTCCCTTTCAGAAATGGAATGAGTCCGTGGGTGGTCACCAAATTGGGAGGGTTTGAGGGTGCTGACTCTGTGGTGAGGTATGGTGCAAACGGGCTAATTTCCTTATACCACTTGTCAAGTTAGAGGGAGGGGGAGAGGAAGAAGCCAGATCCTCACTTATCCCTAGGCATTAGGCAAAACTGTGCAGGTTCCAAGAGGAAATGCTCCAAGTTGAAGTCAGCTCATGGTATCGCCTTGGTCTTTGGCTTGGCACATTGCCGAGGAGTGCATTTGTAAACTGGGTCACATAATTGACAACAGGAGGGATAGTTGAAGTGGTATTATCCTAGAAAAATCTGTAACTCACTTCTGAAACTCCAGAAATTCCTTGTTTCCTACTCTTAAAGGTGAAGTTAGTTGATGCTATACAGGTAATTTGGCTTAATTACCTGTGTGGTTTTTCTTAAGAATGTGGGCTGTGGACCAGTCCAGCAAGAGAACATGTTAAAGCCCAGAGATCACGGAAAAACCTGTGTTCAAAGCATCCTCTTCATCTTTGTGGTGAATGGGAGGTAGGAGATGCGAAATGGTAAAGCCTCTGGGTAGCCTGACAAAGCGACTCTGTTCTTGGCTTTCATGGAATACGTGATTAATCCATTGAATAATGCCAGCACCATGATCTGTGTGGTAAGAGAACCAGAGGCCAGAAATATACCTTGGTGGCTAAGAGTATGAGGTCAGCCTTCGGACAGTCTAGATCCAAATTTTGTTTCTATTACCATGCATGTAATCTTGAGCTAGTTACCAAACTTTTGCATGCCTGTATTTCCTAATCCCTAAAATGGGATTAACAATACTCGACTCTGTTAAAGAAAAATTATTCAAATAATGCTTGTGAAAGCACCGTAAGGAAGAGATTATTCAGGACCGTCGCTGTGGGCATAGGGACCATTGCAGGGGGGGAGAGGGGAAAGGCTCGACTGGGAATACACCACGGGCAAGTGGGAATTCATAGCCACGGAGCAGAGTGTGTGAGGTCAACGGATGGAAAACTAGCAAGAGGAAATGTCAGGGTTGAGGGGGATCATGGCTAAACCAACCTAACAGGATGGTTGTAGGAGACAGGCTGGGGTGATCAGACATCACGTGGGACTGAGGAGGATGAGGAAACTGTTCAGCTACGAAGGAAGGGTTGGGGTTTCTCCGTACACTGACCTAGCAGGGTTCTTTGCTAAAATTGGAGTTTACAAGGAAGTGCACAGATGGGCCTGGTAGAAGATTCAAAAGCCTGAATAAAATTTGGTCAAGCAAAGAATCTCTGTCACCTCAGGGCTGTGGTGAGAATTTTATGACATATGTTACCAACCTCAGCATGGTGCTTGATCCAGACCAAGTGCTCAATACACTTTTTACCTATTGACATCAAAGCACCTTAAAGTTGAGGAACACTTCACCGACAGACCCTTTTAACGGGGCAAGCGCGGGGCAAGGGCAAGAGTGGCAGGGGACTGTATCTGTGGGAAGCGGCCCTGAGGAGAAAGCTGCATGTGCACAGCGGCTGGAGGGGGACCCTGTGTGCGTGTACCCGGGTCTCGGGGAGTGCAGGATGCGCCCCCTAACCCCCAGCTCAGCTGTTGCGCGATCTCCCAAGTCCTCAGCCTATCCGTCAGACGGACGCTGAGCAAACATTTAAAGAATATTCGATGAGGCCAAAGTATCAGGCTGCCCTTGGCAACAGCACGTGGGGCAGGCCGGACGCACACAACAAACGCCGGAGTCGCGCGTCGCCGTCAGCGCCCAGCACTGCTCGGCGCGGTTTCCGCGCACGAACTCACTCAAAGGCATCCTGTCCCCACTTTCCGCACAAGCAGCCTGCCCAAGGTCACGCAGCCGCCGAGGAACCCGGCCGGACCGAGCCCGCGCGCCGGCAAGGGCGGGGGGCGGGGCCGGGGGACCAGGGGGCTAGCGGCGGACCGCCCCTCCCGCGCCCACCCCGGCCTCGCGCGCGAACGCTCCGGAGTCCCCGCGCGCAGCCGCCGGCCGCAGCCCGCGGTCCCGCCTCGACCCCGCCTTCCGCCCGGAAGACCCCCGCGCCCGGGC